>JAQQAE010007587.1:0-15772 GCA_029823295.1 Pseudamia nigra | reverse complement strand
AGTTTATTACAGCCTCATATAAAATCAACAATAATAATATTAAAGCAAACAGAGCTCTGGTATCGGAATAGTATCGGAATCGGCAGATATCCGAATTCAGGTATCGGATCGGAAGTGAAAAAATGTGGATCGGTGCATCCCTAATAGATATTATTAGTTCAATAGTTATTCACCAAAAATAATATTTCCATGATTGTGGTTTTCTTCTAGTGACTGCTGAAGATGTGTCAAAGCCGTGGGCACACTACTGAATCAGAAGAAGCAGCTTTATTTGCTACCTTGCAATAGCAAATGAAGCTACCGTAAGGTCAAGCCCGGCACGGATAGGCATTCTGGATGACTATGCTGTATCTGGAATATCGTCCATATCTGGATCAATCTTCGTGGTTTGATAGAACCCATCATGGCGTTATCCTATGTTTTTTGGCTCAATTTTCTGGGTGTCATTTGTGGGGGTACAAGGACAAATGTTACAAGGACAAATCTGGCCCAATCTCACAATGCTGAAGAATCCTTTAAAAATATTCTGGATCCAAACAATGATCCAGATCTGTCTGAGAATCCAATCAATTGGTCTTTAAGCCATTTCTGAGCTATCCTGAAAATTTTATCTAAATCTGTTCACTTTGAGTCATGCTGAAACAAAAATAAACACTGATTAAAAACAACCTCCTTGGTGGAGATAAATACAAATAATTGCAGTTAATGTTTGAAATTAATTTTATGCCATTATTATAGTTTACAATGAATGATATTTCAGTCATAAGCCAAATGACAAATTTATACAGCCTTCATCTTGTAGGATTTGTTTATATCCATTGTAAACTAGTTGTATGTGGCAGATTTGTTATAAATATACAAAAGCACATTCCTGAAATATGTAAAGAAACTACTGATGGACAAATGAACCATGAACCAACAAAAGTGAAGCGGTTGCAAAGAGATGTCCACATTTAAGGAATCAGTCAAGTCAGAGATGAAATATGAGATTTCTATTAGTTTCATCAAACTGTTTAATACAAGTCTGTGGAGCAGTTATGATGCAAAATAACTGCTTGAATGTTATATAGCTGTAAGAGGGTAATTATGTAATACTTGTGACAGACTTTGGATGACCCCGAACTGAGGTTGTGAACCAGTGATTTAAAACCAAGTTTAATTTGTGGATGCTGCATTTTGCTGAGTTATTGCAAAATTACTCATTTGCAGAATTTCCATATTTTCCCTCAGGGTATATGTTTCTTGAACTGACTTAAGAAATTCCAAGAGCAGCTGGGACTGTTAAGGGGTAGGATAACTATTTTTTCAGCATCAGTCATTTTGTTAGGCAAGGTATAACTGTGCAGTGAAGTTATTTAGCCTCCCCTCTGTCTCTCCACACTCCCTTGTCTTCACTGGCTCTGTTTATCTCCGTCTCCCCCCTCCTCCATCCATCTCTCTCTGGTGTGCCTGGTACCACCAGCCTTTCGCCATCTCCTGTCTGCAGCTCAAAGAGTTGTTTCTCCAGTCTAATGCATCTGTACATTACACACACACAGCCACAGCTCACTGATAAGTGTGTACGTACAGGCTTCATAACATACAGTTGCTGTGAGCACACAGTCAGATCCGAACAGTGGCATTTTTGTGATGTTAAATCCTGTTACATGCTCTCCACTGCAACTCACGCACTCCCACTAAGTCATGCGAGACAAACATGAAACACATGAGTCAAGTGTGAAACATGTGAGACACACATGCAAAACAATCTCACTTCGAATGTGTTTTCAAATACCGACGCTTCTCCTTTTCCAAGTGGATGAAGTTCACCTAACAGATCAGTAAACCAAGAGGAAATCATGACTTCTGCACAACAGTGACAAACTAATGGGGCCTGTTATGATTAGTAACATGTGACAGGGTTATTTGGTATGGACACTGCATGAGCTCATGTGTTGCTGGAATTTCTGACATAAGTGACATGATGAGCCAAATTATGGCTCTGCCACAAAGCCAAACCGATGCTCATTTCCAGTCCACTCAATGTTCCATTTAAAAAAAAAAAAAAAAAAAATAGTCTCACGCTTCTGTCACCAGGGCTGAGGATTACACACATTCCCCCTGACCACAAGATTAAAACACATTTACAGTGTTTACAGTACAGTCATCTGTCATTCATAATGCCATTTTGATGTTGTACAGTATTATTGAGTTGATATCATTTTACTCACCAAGTTAATTGCAGTAGGGGTGCGATCAAATTTGTCACTGGATAAAACTCATGATGCATCATCTCGATTTCAAGGGGTAGTGATACTACAGCACCTGGGTACACGATGAGGAACCTAGTCCATTGTCCATTTTAATCCAAACCAAATGTCCATTTTTCCTGTTATTGAGACAAATGAAACCGAAAGGTCTTCAAGATGTACAATGTGCTGATATACATGAAGTCCAATCTTCTTTCAACTTTCCCTTTTTAGGGATCACCACATAAACATGCAAATCTTCCAATCCAATCAGGATTGGAAGATTTGCATGTTTATTTGGCGGAGGGGTAGTGATTGTTTATTTTGGCTGAGTTTTTATGTTGGCTGCCCTTTCTGTCACAGCCCTCTCAATTTGTTTGGCATGTGACTGGCACTAGAAATACACTGGCTTGTGACTCCACATGGCTGGATTTTCAATTCACAGGTGTGCCTTGTGAATTATTTGCACAATTTCTTGCCTTCTTAATGTGCTTTAGACCAGGGGTCCCCAACCACCGGTCCGTGGGTCAATTGGTACCAGCCGCACAGAAAGAACAGTTGGTCACGCACGCGTACGAGCACAGCGACCGCACGTGACAATGATGTAAAAATCACTGCATCCTTCACTACACTCATGTCAAAACAATGGCAGCAGCTCCGCTGCAGCAGAGTGGCGCCAGCAGGGGGGGTGTGACGCGTGGTTTCTTGTGTGTCCAGCTTCATAGGTTGATCATTGAAATTACACATGCCGTTTCTGGAGGCCATTGTGTTTTTTTTGTAGGAAAGTGTTTGTTTTTTTTTTGTTTCTCAAACAAATGCTTGGGCCTGAAAACAGCTTTTCCATAGGAATCTACTTCGCGGATTTCGCCTATCGCGGGTTATGTTTATAACATAACCCCCGCGATAAACGAGGGAACACTGTATAGAAAATATATACATATATATTTGATTGATAGGTAGGTGAACTGAAATTGTACTGGAGACTTGAAAACTCCCTCTGATGACATGGGCAGGAGCAACAGATCAGTTTTCAGCTCAGTGTTGCAGACTGTGCATCTTCCCAGTGACTGACAGCACACACAGCATTTCACTGCTCTACTAAACTCACATTATATAAACAGTAGTGATTGACCGATATGGGTTTCTCAGGACCGACACAGATCATTAGTAGTTAAGGAGGCCGGTGACCGATACGTGGAGCAGATATTCATTTGCAATAAAAGTGTAAAAGTTGGCGTAAAAATGTTGAATAATACAAACACAAATAATACTAACTTTGTTTAAATGCCTAAAGCATGTGTATTTAACAAAACAACAGAAAATAAATAGCTTCAGGAGTGCATGGAGTGCGTAGACTCAGAAGTTATTGTAGTTGTCGTGAGCTGTAGAGTTTTTCATGCGACTTTCATGCAAACACACACTATTCTCCACATTACATACATTCTCCCCATTGATAAGAGCAGGACCGGCATGCTCATGTTATGCTAAAAACTAGTCAGCCTTCATCTCAGCATACTTCTCTGCAACAAAACAAGACTGAGTTGAATTTCTTACCATCTCACAATCACACACACACACACACACACACACACACACACACTTCTACAATCACGGGCTGTTTCCACATCGATATTACCAACACCATTGTTTCAAGTAATTCACAGACATGTCTGGAGGTGCTACTAGCTTAGCAGAGCTGCAGCTAATGTTTACTCCGCTTGTATGTTATTCTGCTGCACACTAAGTTAGAAGTAGTTGTGAGATATAGAGCAGTGGGATGTTTATAACAATTTCGGGAGAGTTTTCTGTGTTTACCTTCGACACGTGTTTGCTCTCCGGAAAGCGCAAACATGTGTTTTCTCGTACGGAGAACCACATGACAAAACTTTCACTCTCCGCCATGCGTGTGTGAGAGGACAGTTTCCGCTTCAGTGTCTCTGCCACTTATGCCTACTGTGGCTTGCTTAACAAATCAGATGGTGCCGCAGGCAGAACAATGCCGGAGACAGAAGTGGCAAGAGAGCGAGAGGGGCGGCAGCATCTGAGCCGAAATAAGATAGTTTAATTGATTTCTTGATAATCGGCCAGTCGGATAACAACGATACACGTCAAAATTCCTAATATCGGCGCTGATAATCGGCCCAGCCAATAATGGGTCGACCTCTAATAAATAGGTCTGCTGCAGATACAGCTGATCGGTATTTCCTCAATATTCACACAGCGCTAAGAGGCCCCCATCACAGCAAAAGCAACAAAACAGAAAAGCACTGCAAATAATGGCAGCTAAATATGCCAATAACAATGAGAAAGTTTCAAGAGTCAATGCGTCTCACAGTATGAGCTGACAAGACACAGCATCAGAAAGTAAACAACATGAAATGAGTGTGACGTTTGTTACCACAAACCTCCGTTCTGAAACCAGCACTGTAGCTGCACTGCAGACATAAAACGCGCACTACATTAAAGCCACAAACTGACAAATCTGAAGGATACACTTTGATAGCTCCTGACTTCGTGCCGATGGCCATGAGCTGCAGCTTGGGGTCAAAGGCCAAAGCGCTGGGCTGATGGGGGAAACCATGTTCCACGGTCTACGAGGAGAAAGACAGACAAAGAACAGATTAAATAGAGTTAATGCAAGACAGACGACAATGAAAACAGTCACATTTACTGCATTTTTTCTGACATCACGCAATCTCCCTTTAAATTCACCCTGTTGTGTTTGAGTGCGTGTGCCTGTCAGACGGTATAGTTAGTGTGGCGTCTGAAAGGGAGGACTCCTTTAATAAAGTTAGAGGCAAGTTCTTAAAAGCACTGATGGCAGCAGCATTACTTTACTCTGGGCCTTGTTAAATGGGATTAACATAAATTCACAGCTTTCTGCCTGTGTTAGAGAATAAAGAAGAGCAACAGCTGGGGAAGCATTTAAATGTGCCCAAAATAAATAACAGAATACCCACTACTCACTTTATACAAAAAGGTTGAGAAGCTGTTAAACTACTCTTAGGAATGATCCCTGGACAAGTTACATTTTGGAACTAGATATGAGGTAAAACATTAACCTTTGTTTTCTACAAAGTACCAGTTTGACCCCCAACAGACACACACAGATAAAGTCACATCAAAGTCACACTCCTGTTGCGAGACCACCTCAGATAGTTGTGGCAGCTGGTGCCACACGTTCAGAAGTATGCATGTGTGAGACTAACAACTCTGTGGACTTTGGACACGATACACTGCTCAGTTAACGGGAATCCATGCAGCTACAGAGAGAAAATCATGTTCAAGTACTTCACTTACACCTACTCTCTCTGCTGTTACCAGAAGCACCTACACAGTGAGCACTGATGTTCTTTAAATAAACTTTAGCGTCGATCTGACCCACTTAATAAGCAGTTCTGTTACTGCTTTGTCTCTCACCACACACTACTACAGCATGGAGCTCTGATGTTGAGTAGCTAATCTCTACTCACAAGTCATATATAACAAACAAACAAACATATATAATCATAAAACTAAGTGCCATAAAACTGACAATACTTTGGCACCTTGGGTTCGTTGTCAAGTTTATAACGACCACACACACACAGTCACAAAAATGCTCAAATCAGTATCAGGGTAGAACTTCCAAACATCCGCTTTTGGTTTACTGTTTTGTAGGATTGTGAATAAAAATACAGAGACTATGCATAGAGTACAAGCACAAAAAAATTCTGATCTAAATGACTTTAAGGGTTTAAGGGGCAAAAATCCATATTTAATAGGACATCCATTCTTGCAGTAAGAAATAGCTTAAAGAATACTGAAATGCGTTTCATGAAATCTGGTTTAAGTCACTAGATCTCATTTTCTGTTCTAATAGTTCAAAACATTTAAGTGCAAATGGAAGTCACATTTAATACTGACAACAAAACCAAGGTGCCGAAAACATTCGCACTGTAGATGACGTAAAAGATTTTTTTAAAAGCTAAAGCCCTTGACTTCTTAACTCAGAAAATGATGGTTGGAATTTAGACAGTGTATTAAGTATATGAAAACAAAATACGCATTGCATTATAGCAGTGAAGATTATGTATCCATAACATTATGACCACTAACCAGTGAAGCGGTCATAATGTTGATAATATTCCAATAGTGTTTGTCAGTGGGTGGATGTGTTAGGCAGTGAAAATTTAGCCCTCAAAGTTGTCCAAACTAAGCAAGGATCTGAACAACTTTGATAAGGACAAAATTGTGATGGTACATGACTGGGTCATTGCATCCAAACCTAAAGACCTTGCTGAGGTACAATCCACTGCAAACTTGAACACACAAGTGGTCTAGGGATGAACTGGATTTCAATCCAATTCAGTATTTGTAAAATGTGTTGGAAAAATAGGTTTGATTCATTAAAAAAAAAGGCACAAGTTCACAACTTACAGGATTTGAAGTATGTGTCACTATACGGTGTAATGTACTGCCAGTTATTACAGCAGCTTTCAGGTCTGGTAGAGCTGTTCTGCCGTCACAATTTGGCCCTAGTCTAGGTTGCTTACATCATCACACTGCCCAGTGTTTTGTTTCAGATACATCAACTTCAAGGACTCAAAGTTCACTTCCAGTCTCATACAACTTACCAACTCACAGGTGCCACTGTAATAAGATAATCGACATTACTGCTTCACCTGTCAGTGGCCATAATGTTACGGGATTTCACAAGTAAGGTCACATATTGAGATTTTGAAATCTAATGTAGTCAGTTGGTTGTGAGTTCTCTTAACATATCACGATTGGTATAAAATCTCAAGCTTCCATTGTTTTTCATAAGGTTTCTGTGCTGTCTGGGTTCAGGTGTGGTTGTTGCTTATTTCAACCATTATCCTCATATATGTACTTGTGAAATGAATCCGCCGCCACTCATTGTACTTAAGGTCTGTACATATTCATGTCAGTGTCTTCTATAAGTTTGTGAAAGACTCAGACATGTGGGTAGACAGGCTTCCAGTAAATGTTACCTTATCAAGTTAGTCTGAATTTTACCATTGTATACAATGCCAATGCTGTAATTCACAGTAGTGTTAAAACTGTAAATTTTTGTCAGACTGATAATTTCATAATAACAAGAGCAAAGTAATGGGGCTACCTACAATGCAGCACATTTCCCTGCATTTCTCAATAATGCTGTCGTTGGGTCATTTTGCTCCATCATCCACTGTGCATGTTATATCACGACTTTCACCATCAAAAAGTTTGGACAGCCCAACTCCCTAGAACACTCTGCTCTACTTTTGGAGTGACACACTGTGCAGACAGACAGCAGCCTCACCTAAGTTCAAGGCCACAGTTCTGCACAGTCGTCCATGTAAATGTAGCTCTTGTTATCTTAGCTGTAGCTCATCCCAAAAGATTGCCTGCAAAATTATCAATACATTCCTGTTATTTGACATATGGGTGTCGCAACCTACTTTTAGGCTCCCATCACCAGTTTAGCAACAGTGGGCAAGGTGACAACATGCAGTGTGCTGAAAGTGGATCTGAAATGTGTTCGGGAGAGGAACGCCTAAATAGAGCTGTGTGCTGGCCAGACCGGGAGGCCACCTGGGAATGGAGTCCTCGGAGATAAGCAGAGGAAGCAGAGATTTACTGTACAAGAATTGGTTTTTATTCATCATAAGTAGACATGGTAGAAGAAGTATGCAGGTCAGTTATGCACTAAACAATGAAAATACTTCAATGCAAGTGAAGCTCTGCATTCAAATCCCTACTTAAATATAAGTATGTACATATTCTCATACAAAGAATAAAAGATAACCAATTCCTGTCAGTAATTAACAATTATAAGCTCCTCAAAAAAAGTGTGGAATGGTTAACCATTTCTCCCTTTTGATAATACAGATTAGCATTGGGTTTATATCGCTGGAAAGCCTGATTAGTCACCTTTACAATGAGGTACAACTTGTAAGGATTGTGCATTTGTGGAATGAGCAACAAAGCTAAACATGTGGGTACTGACCCTAAAGAATGTGCCAAAAATCATACATATGTTTAGCTATGCTGCTCATTCCACAAGTCTTTACAAGTTGTACTTTGTTGTAAAGGCTTTTCAACAATATTAAATAGGCAGTTTGTATTATTTAGGGGAGAAATAACTGAACAAAATAGCATTTCCAAACTCTTGTGAGGAGTTTATATGCATATGTTGCGTTTTACTGCTGTGAATGGTTCCACCTGAGCTTATTGGAACTATGACTATAAGGGCTGGGTTTTTTTTTTTTTTTTATTGATTTAAATTGATATTCATTTGAAATTCATCACAAACCACAATCACTTTCCTTCATTAAACACCTCTACAGTGAACACTGACTGGAATTTGCTGGTTAGTTAATCTAATGATTTAGGGTTTATTTTTAAAGTGACCATACATATTTTAAATATTTCAACAGGTTAGAAGGTTTTTTGTCAGCATTACTTCTTTCACAATTTCTCTCACGTGCAAGCAAAATTGGTACCGTCTGTGAAACATGCCTAACGAATTTATATTAAATCAGTGCCTGCTGACCAGAGAACCATGTTATCTCTAAAAACTAAGTATATTTAGATTAAGAATAAGGATTTCCTCAACTCATGATGGAATGCTTTATCCGTCAGGTCATCACAAACAGTGAAAACGAAAACATCTGAAGATACATACTGTTCACTGGATGACAAGAAGACATAAAAATGAAATCTGAAGTGGTGTAAAAAGTAAAAGTGGACGCAACATTTACAGTACCTGCGAATGTAGTAGCGCTTTGGGGTAAAGACGCATACATTGGAGATGTTTAAGTAGAATACAAATACCTCACGCACTTGGGTAAAAGTACTTAGATCAGTAATGATGAGTAGGATGAAACCTGACACTCGTGGTTTCAACCAGAGACCCTCAAAAAAGTTAAAATACTAGCGATCTCCCATGCAGAGAAGTCCTGTGCATGCCTTTACATACAGTGCTGGACTGGCAGTGATTTACAACTAGGAATAGGCTGCATTTTAAGCGGTCACTGCTAATGAATCTCACTCTGACAGCCATCTTGATCAATTTATGAAATCTGGGTCATAATCCCCAGGCGAGGCATCAAACTGCTGCAGCACACTTTAATCTAATCCTGTTAAGGTGAAGCCTGGTAATCCCAATCACTAACAAAATGAGCTGCTAGTTATTAGAGAGAACTTTCCTCGGGTGTTGCTGCTCTTCACTCGGGCCTCGTTTTTGTGGAAAGACAATTCGCACGCCGTGAAAACAAACGAACCCCAAACACATCAACAAAGCGTCCTGCCCAAATCCACACTGCCCTAACACACATTACAGTCAATCTGAGTTTCTAGCTAAATCCAAGGCAGAAACAGTACTGGAGAGGGGCGGTAAGGGCAAATTCTGCACATTGGACGACTTTAACCCTAGTCTAGCTGTAATTTAGAAGACTAGTTTTAGTTTTGGGAACCAATAAATGGGGACTAGGGGAGGAAACCCGTTCTCCCTCCCTCTCTCTCTCTCTCTCTCCCCGGCTCCGTCCCGTTACTTTACCTTGTTGAAGGCGAAAAGCTCTTGTTTTATCTTCTCCCTTTGCGGGTCGGTCCCCTGCCGACGAAACCTAAACTTCATCATCTTGAAGCCGGGCGGAGGGTGGGAAGAGCCGGGGGGACGGAGTGAAACACTCGCAGATAACAACCCGGGCTTGTGGGTGACAGGAGCGGCGATGCGGTGCTTGTTGGACGATGCTAAGCTAGCTAACCGACTAGCCCATGCAGGCTGAAAGCGGGGTTGGCAGGCTGCAACGCTGCTGCTGCGGGCTGCGGTTCTCCTCCCTCTCCTCTCCCTCCTGGTGCTGTTTCGGTCGCGGTGGGTTTGACTACAGCTCCCCTTCCCCCCGGTTCACACGGACCCCGTTATTGTTAACCAATGAGGGTGAAGAAATCTGCGAGCAATTACCCAGGAACGCCCACACGACGAAGAGCTCAAGACATTGGCGTTTGTTTTAATGTAAAGGGACACCCCGAATAAACATATAACTGAAATGATCAATATGAGGCAATAAACGGGCAGTCCTGTGAAGCAAATGAAACTGCCAACCACTGAGCAGGAGGAATTAATAGCGCAAATGAACTTCGTCACCTAAAGTGTTAATAAATTATTTTCCTCATTAGATATGGTAAAACATTAGCATGCACTCTTCCTAAATTCATTGTTTTGACCTAAATAATGTTGACAATGACTATGAATAACTCAATTTATCTTCGTAAAAGTGTTATTTATGTTGGCCTGTCTTTTTTAATGAGGATTTAAAGGTGCACTCCATGATGTTGGCAAATTAGCTAGTAGTCCATCATTTCTGGCGGACCAATATACAGTAAATTAATAAACAGATGACCTGCCAGTCAACACAGCTTACAACCTCACAGTTGTGAAGCTAGTACTGTATGTCTGTACTTTTCTTACCTGTTCCAGATGTTGAAGGAATCTGAAATGCAGGCTGTCTCTCCTCAATCATCCTGCATTTACATAAGTTACAGATGCTAGATGCATGTGCTCATGCTGGTGGTAAGCTGTGTTGACTGGCAGGTCATCTGTCCAAACAACGGGGCAATGACGAGGGCTGTTCGGTGAGGCCAACGTGGAAGTAACTTTAAGTTGTAATACCACCCCTTGGCCACTGGGGAATTGATCATCTGGCTCCAAGAAGCTTTTTTCCCCATAGAGATACATTGAACTTCTATCTGAAAATACTAAGCAAAGAAATTTTTTTCATGGGTCATCATGGTCTCAAATGTTTTATTTGGACCCTCTAATAAGTAATGTGGTGGTCCATGTTTAACTTTTTGCTCCGTTATTAAGATATTGCTGCAAATAATTAAACAAATCACTGCCGCGCTGGCGACAGAAGGAAAACCACACGCCTTGGATACCACGACCTTCACAGATGGATAAGTGTTTACACTAACACCACCGTAATATGACTTTGACACTGTGTGGTGCAGTTTTACGGCATCAGTAAGCTAGCAGCTAATATTAGCTTCCCATGCTGATGTCTCGCCAATGTGGACAGAACTTGAGGTCCAGAAACTCTCATATTGAATTGGATCAGATGGGCTCCTGAGGAGATTTTCCACTTATCTGCTTTGAAGAAAAGGAATGTATCTCGTCTTTGTTTTTGACTCCCTCTGAGCTGCAAGACCAAGGTCTGGCAGCTGAAAAAATCCCCCTGCAAGCAGTGTGTGTAGTGCTCCATCCTCCTCCGTCCATTCTTATCACCATTCACCCTGGATTCGAGACAGGATGAACTGCTCTGACGTGTGTCACCATGGCAAGTTGCCATGGTATCTACCATTATGGACATGCTGGGTGGGCAGCATCTTGGACTCTAATGGGGCTGATAATGGCACACACGCATCCAAAGACATGATTACACTTCTACACTACCAATGCCCACTGTATAATGCTTTGTAAATGAATGCTGTGTTGCCACCGTATGCAGAATGTGCAGAGGTTTTTTTGATGTAATCACAACCGGGCCCTGTTTTAGGGCTTAATTCTGGATATGTGGATTTTTACTCTTCTTTCCCAATGTTACATTTCCCCCACTCCCACCCACTGCTTAAGGGTGGTGCGAGCCCAGTTTGCTGCCGCCTCTACCCCTCAGTGGTAGGAATGTGAATTTCCCGTTTGCGGGATCAATAAAGTTGATTGACTGATTAATTGATTGCAGAAGCTTATTGAAACGATGCCGCAGTGAACGCGTACCACCGAGTGTGACTTTTACTTGGCCAGGCAGTGTATGTTAAAACTGGGCTAAATTGACAGCAGATGTATCGAGATGCAGAAACAAAGCAAATAATTAAAGCTTGGTGAGTGACCCTTAACCCTCCCTTAGGTCTAATGCGTGGTCCTAAACTGCTGGGGGACTGTGATGCACAGTGGGTCTCTTTCTTGTTCACCTTTAATAGAAAACATTTTGTTAAGTGCAATAACTGCCATTGTAATGGTAAGTGTTTATGACCAAATGAAAATATATTGTAATAATTGTAGTTTTGTCATCCAGGTCTTTGTACAAAAGTACATCCATCCCCTTCATGTAAACAGAGCAGTTAGGAGATGCACAACGTTTGATGTTTGCAGCAGGAACAGACTAAACAGCCTGCCGGGGTCTGTTGCCTCCACGCTTTCCAGGGTCTTTGAGAAAACATCTGAGTAAACAGCGTCGGCTCACAGCAATGTAAACTCCTGTGCTCATCTCTGCACGCCATGTCTACACAGCCCCCACAGCACGGTAGCCCACAGTGTGAGTCAACAGGACGTCCCCTCTCACCGTCAAACCATCAGTCTGTTAACAAGCTTTAACAGTAAACACTGAGACACCAGACACTTTCACTCCTATGCCAACATATCAGCTCTGCGCTACTCTGAGTCCCCTCCTGTACCAACGCTGTGAGAACAAACAAGCTGACTGAGGAGAAATTTATAAGGAAGCAAGTCCAATCTGAGGAAATGTGCCTTTTGGATCAAGTGTTGCTTTTTGTTTTTATTATTCCTATTTATTTTATTCAGATATATTTTATTTTTCTTTACTCAACACACATAGTAGCTACAGTGCTCAGTAATTGCCTATAACTCATAGTAGTTACAGTACTCAGTTTTTTAAAATTGATATACAATATTTGTTTTATGTAAATAATGCATCTTTGTCAATAACTTGCAATTCTACTGCAAATATGTGCCTTTTCAAATTAACAGTGCAGAGCCATGTGACCGGCTCTGCAACTCGGTTTCTGTTTCCAAACCGGCCACATAGAGCTCTGCCCCCCAGCATTTAAATCAGTGGGCAGTGACCTGGGCTGGGCAGTGACCTGGGCTGGTCAGTGACGCAAATGGAGAAGTAACTCAAAGTTGTAATACCACCAATGGCTACTGGGGCACCGTTCAGTGGGCTCAAAAAAGCCCGACTCCCATAGAGTTACTGTGAATTTCTCTGAAAATATTAAGTGAATAAGTTTTTCTCTTGAGTCATCATGGTCTCAAATGTTTTATTTGGACCCTCTAGTAAGTGATCTGATAGTCCATCTTTAACTTTTTGGGCCATTATTAAGATATCCGGAAAAAAAAATCTGAATAAAATGCTGGGCTTTGACTGACATGTCACTATGGTAACTCCACTAACCAGTGGATTCAACAGAACATAGCGTTTTCCCGACAGATGCTCAACAGTACTTGTGGGCAAGTATTTACACTAACAACACTGTAATACGATTTTGTTTGACAATGTTTGGTGAAGTTGTTCGCATTACTTACCCACAAGACCCCTGACATACTACGCACTGGTAGCTCAACCGCCATTTGTCCAAATATGGTTACATCCCGTTTCTGGCTTCAGAATATCATCCAGAAAGTGACAACCCGAATGGCCCCAAAATGGCCATTCATAACCCACTGGGTGACATCACGGTCACTTTGTCCACTAACATATAGAGACTACAGATTAGATCCATTCCAGGCCATTACGTGAAAAAAAATAATGATAATAAAAAATCTTGCAACAGAGTTTGCAAGACTTGTGAAACGCAAGTGGCTTTTCCAAATGATTTCTTGGAGATACAATAGGTGGACTTTGTTTTTTGCACTTTCCTTCATGTTTAAGATGAAATTTAACAATTGCAACATGGTAGAGAACTGACAAAAACATGGAAAAGCACAGGCACTTTAATAACCACTTATTTACTCTTAACAGTTTGTCATGTCTGTCTTTCCATTGCATCTCTGAAACTTAGTTATCATCTGTGCACCTCTCATCATATCTCAAACTTCCAGATCAGCATGGATGCTAACTTTTATCAGAACAAGATGGAGTCAGTCCATATGAATCTTCCAGGCGATACATTCTACTGGAACAGAGACAGATCTGAGGAGCTGCAACCAAGTGATTTATTATCTCTCCATGATTTCCTCATAATCATTTGCAGGTGCGGGAAACACATCCCTAAAATTTTTGTCAAATTGTTCACACACAGAATTATATCCAGCAGAGTCACAAGTCAGAGGCATAAGAATTTTTTTTTTTTCTCTGCTGTTGTGCTGTCTCAACTTTCTAACCACCTTCTGACCCAGGCATTCACACACACACACACACACCCCCCCACACACACACACACACCTTTACATCTCAGTGGGAACAAGGCTGAGGAATGTGCCTCTGGCCTTCAGATGGTGGAGGGAGTGGACAGAGTGGGTAGAATAAGAGAACTGAGCATTGTGCATTTATGTGCTGCCTTTTTGAAGAGGGTGGGTAGTGGGGAACGCATTACGTCAATGAGGGTCCTAAAGTATACGGTAGTATAAAAACGTGTGTGTTTGTGTGTGCACGTTTCCAACTGTATACACCCAAACGCCTCATTTGTGTCTTTAAAATGACTTAAAAAGCTGCATGTGTGGGTGTTTGAGAGTCTTCCACTGTGTGCACTCAAGAGAAAAACAAAGACATAATTGTACTTGGAGAAATCAATCTTATGGTTCATTATATAACCTTAAAGTCCTACAGGCAGCCTTTCTCAGGAAACAAATTCCTGTCTGGGTGGCATCTTTACTGGCAGCTTGAATGGTTTATAATTTCTCTTCGACATTTTCCATCATTCGACATTTTCGACTCACAGCAGAAAATTATGTTCTGATGGCGAACTCATCCAATTAAGTCAAAGACTGTCACTGTTTGTTTTTCTTCCTTTTACTTAATCAGGATATTTGACTTGATTTCACTCCATCTAAGCCTTTGCCAAATAACTACACTATGTCTGAGATAGAGGAGTGGTCCTACAGTTTGTTAACAGATAAAAACTTCAACTTCAAAATCAAAGTCATATACAGTCAACCATAAAAACCTTCCCATCCAGCACAAGTACACTGCTCTATAAAGGTAAAGTGCAGTAACTCAACATCTGGTCATAACTGAGTTAAGACTGGAATTTGATCTCGTGACATGTGATTTATGTTGTGACTCAGTTTCTTAACTTAATTGTTTTGCATTATAGAGAAAATTAAGAATCACATTTTCAATAACTACCAAATCCAGGTATAAACCAAAGCAAGATTAATGTCTTTTAGCTTTGCTTCCCCAGGAGTTTGACTAAAATGAGCAAAATAAAAGATAATCAAGAAAATAAACAAAAATTAATCTGATATGAAGAACAATGTGCAAATCAATCAAAAGTAAGCAAAATATGACAAACAACAAAGAATGAACAAAACAAAGAAGAAAATGAACAAAACTAAAACAAATTGAATTCATAAAATGTCAAATGTAGTGAAATGTACAAAATAATTAAAGAAAAACTAAAAAGCAAAACAAAAAAAATCTTTTTAAAAAAGGGAACAAAAATGAATACAAGAAGCCGACTGAATCAAAACAAAAAATGTAAGAAAACTAGAAGCAAAAATCTGAACTAGAACAAAATCTGAAAAATAAAATTGACTACCGTATTTTCCGCACTATAAGGCGCACCTAAACGCCGTCTATTTTGTCCAAATATGACACTGCGCCTTA
>JAQQAE010007586.1:0-15775 GCA_029823295.1 Pseudamia nigra | reverse complement strand
GAGCCTTCTCACAAATGATGGCTTGGGTGATCGTATCGCCAGCCATTTCCTTCTGTTTGATCCACAGCAGCAGTAACTGCTCCATGTCATCATGCAGAGGACAACGCTGCTTGGAAAGCCCTGTTACTCCCTGAGCTGGATTCGCAGACGTGGTGGCTTTTTTCTGCTTCAGTATTGTGCTGATGGTGGAAGCGCTGAGGTTGTACTGTTTCGCCAGGTCGGTCACTCAAACGCCACGAGAATGTTTTTGTATCATCTCGCATTTCACACGCCGCGAGATTGTATTACGCGTCTTCTTGTCCCCACTATCATTCTTCTCAGGTCCCATGATGAAAAACACAAAATAAAGCAGTATTTTAAATGAGAAAAGGCTCAGTTTGCATTTACACTCAGCTGCAGGACCCGGACACACGATCAGAAGGACCACAACGTTAACATTCGCTGAGAATGTCACCTCCAGGTCATTCGCACATGAGACCCGGAAGTGACGCAGACGTGACCCGGGTGTAGACACGTCAATCTTGGGTCGTTGTCCGCATAATTGATTGCTATTTGGTTCAATTTTTTAATAATTTTTTCCGTCTGTGTCCAAATTCGTCGTTGTCAGAAGCTGTCGGTGTCCGAGGTTCCACTGTACTTTTTAATGTAATCCCAGTTCAGGAAGTGAGTTAACACTGGTATTATCAGAACACTCAACACAGTGTGTAACTGTTACACAATAAAAACACAATTACTTTAAATTACTCTGTGGTTTTTAAATGGATTCATAGAGCGTTCTTGATGGCTCCATGCACATCATTGGGCACATAATCTACACCACTTGCATTACATGACTAAAGGAGGTTCTTGCAATTGGCTGTTAGTGGTGGGAATCTGACTCAAAGGGACCATCAGACCACATTTCCTCTCCTCATGGCTGAGTGGAAGAGGTGAGGGGTTTTTAACAGCTTGTGTCTGTTCACTGGACCATCTGTCTATGCACCTGTGAGTGTGAACGCATGGGATCAAGGTGGTTCCTGTGCACGTCCGTGTGCCTGTGCTGTCCAACCTTCTCTAATTGCTTGCTGGTTATTTACAGCCAGCACACATGGCTGCATTTAGTCAGTGTGTCGTTTATCAGGCTGAGTGTGTCAGCTGTGGACACATGACCACAAGCATGAGCGCTCGCAATGAAGTAATGCAAAGACATTCTTTCTCTCTTACGAACAATAAAAAATTATTGTGGCAA
This sequence comes from Pseudamia nigra, assembly GCA_029823295.1. Taxonomy (NCBI): domain Eukaryota; kingdom Metazoa; phylum Chordata; class Actinopteri; order Kurtiformes; family Apogonidae; genus Pseudamia; species Pseudamia nigra. Next base: position 14,547 of record JAQQAE010007586.1, on the reverse strand, counting down.
TATATGTATGTGTATATACTGTGGCTAAATTGAAATCTTAGACAGGGATCACGAAATGGCAACAGCTTCAACTTACCTACACTTACACAAAACAAAAATGATCATTATGTGTATGCCTCTGCCGACATGTAAAGTTGTATAGTAGTTAAGATACTGACACAAAAAAAGCTGTAAACCTGCAGAGTTCACGGAGGCCACCCTAGATTACTGTCACTGATTCAGTATCTGTCAAATGTGAAATATGGCCTCAATCTCCCCTTCTATTCCTGAGTTATGCCCCTGAATAACAGCCTGAAAAGTGTTTTTCATAACATTATGGTGTCATATTGAAGCTGACCCTTGACTTTGTGGATATAAAATACCACCATTTCTCATTAACACTGTGTAAAGTTTTCATCTGTCATAATTATGATACAAATTCATGCCTCATGGCCAAATGTGTTTCATGAGGACACAGTAATCCTTGCGCATTCACCATCACATTCTGATCAGTTCATCCATGAGCCAAAAAGGAAGTCTGTATTGAACTGAAGAGATTCCATTAAGATATTCAGGAGATGTTGCGTGACATGACAGTGGGATGGTCACACATAGCAAAAATGTCAGCCTTACGCTAAAGATGGCAAGAAATACAAAGTTTGCTGCAGTGTCTTTACATTAACAGAGTACACAAACAGTGCTCAAGTAAAAGTACTGCTACTTTATCACTGATGATTCAATTAGAAAATGAAGTACAGTACTCGTAAACATAAGTGCTTGAGTAAAAGAGTACTTCATAAAAAACTAGTGGTGAGTAACTTCATAACAGAGAATTTGTTGCAGCCTCAGATATTGTGTTCAAACAGGGATTTGGGTATATTTTGTTTATTTCCGTGATTATTTTAATCATTTTGTTGTGTACTGTATTTTGTTGATTTTTGTTCAGTCTTGTTGGTTAGTTTGTTCATATTTCTAACTTACTTGATTTTCTTTAATCACTGTTGTTACCTACTTTCTTCACATTTATGTGTTTTGTTGCTTATTTTGTTTATTTTTGTTCAGTTTTTTATGATGCTGTTCATTTTTCTAAATTTACCAGATCATTTTCTTCATTTCTGCCTATTCTGTTCAGTTGTGCTTGTTAGGTTATTTTTATAATTTATTTGACTATTTTGCTTAGTTTTGTTTCGTTTCTTGTTAACTTTACTCATTTTTTTGCTCATTTTGTTGATAAATTAATCATTTTTTAAAATTTATTTGATTACCCAGCCAAAGAGGGTTGTGGTTTTGTCGGCGTTTGGTAGAGTTTATTTATTTATCTGTTTGCTTGTTCACATTTCTTGAAAAGTTTTGAATGAAAGTTTTGGATGAAATTTTCAGGATGCATCATAAATGGTACAAGAACCAATCGATTAGATTCTGGGAGTGATCTGGATCATTGTCGGGATCCAGAAGATTTTTAAAGATTCTTGACCATTTTGAGATAGGGATGAATTCAACAATTGTCCTTGTAATGCCATAAACATGGCAATAGTGATCCAGAATGCTTCTACTTGCAGGGGTTGAGGAAAAATAGCTACTGTAATGCAGCAAATAAAGCTTGAGACCTGAAACTGAGACCAAATTGTAGTGGAAAGTCTGCTGATTCTGTAATGCATCCACAGATTTGACATTTATGGAGCTAGAGCCACAAGAAAACCATTACGCAAATATTATTTTTCATCAATTTCTATTGAACTAATAAATTAAATAACATTAAAACTGACAATTAGTATAACTTTATCATTTGTTTTCATTGTTGCATCCCACTATGAAGAGAAAATGAGCTGCCTTGGCTCACTGAGCCCTTTCTTATTTTTTTTCTAAAGTTTTTAATTATTTCAGGTTTTTAACTCCTACTCATTAAAGTGTGCAGCCAAATGTAACTGAGAAAAATTATGTTTTTGTAATCACTAATGTAACTAAGAGTAAAAAGTATTTTGCAACCCAATTGCTCAGAAATACATTTATTTGAAAAAAAATAAAATAAAATAACTACTCTAGTACGTGTAAAGAAGTGAATGTATGAAAGTAACAAGTGGAATGCTATCTGATGTGTCCTTCCTGAACTGACACACTGCTGCTTGTTTCTACACTACCCAAAAATGGAGCTATTTCAATACTGCCAGCAACATTGTTTTCTCTACACCTGACAGTGCAAGTAGAAGAGTGGGCACCAATAGGTTGGCACTTGAAGCAGAAAAACATCTAAGCCCAGCATGTGTTTTATTCACTAAACCTATGTGAAAACTTGTCTCAAAGTTGAACCAGCAATCACACAAAGTACTCACTATGGACTCACTGTAGGAGTATTGGTTTTTACAGTTGCTTGGCGGCGTCAGTACCTATCCAGCAAAGTAGCTACTGAAGGTCAGTGCTTTGTAACCTTTTATTAGGTTACCTTAACCACAACGCACAAACAACCCAAGCCAAACATGTTAATATCCTACAGTCAGAGGTGGGTAGTACTCAAGTACATTTACTCAGTTACATGTACCATACTTGAATCTTGCCTTGCGTTGTCCCATCCTCACATCTGAAGGTCAGGGGTCATGGTCTTATGGACCGGCACTCTCCATCGTTCTGTCTCTTGCTATCGATGTACATTCTGCTACAGATTTTCCTGTCCCTCCCTGCATGTCATCGGTCTGCCTCCTTCTCTGCCGTCCTCTTGTCCTAATACTGTCCCTCAAGAATGTGGGTGCATAGATTTTGGATCCTGACCAAAGTACTGGAGATTCCGCTTTCTTATGGATTCTACCAACTGGCGATTCGTCCCAAACTCTTCCACGACGACTACAGATTCTTTAATAAATTCACAATCCTTCCATTTACTCACATCTTCCTCAGAACCTTGGATGGTCAAATACAGTATATCCACCAAAATAAAAAAAAAATGTATAAAACAAACAGCAAAATAATAATAATAATAAACTTTATTTATATAGCACCTTTATAGAGCATAAAAGTCACAAGGTGCTTTACAAAAGCATAAAACAACAAAGCATTAAAAACCAAAAAACAAAGAAAAGATATAAACATACAACAAATCACGCAAAGGCAAGTCTAAAAAGATGGGTCTTTAGCTGCTTTTTAAAAGTGTCAACAGTGTCCACTGATCTCAGATCAGATGAGCAAAAATGAACTAGGTGATAACAAACAAGATTGATCAAAATATTCCAATAAATATGAACTAAAGTTAATGAAATTAACAAAAATGATCCAAACAACCATAAACAAATTCAACAAGATGAGGCAGTGATGGTCTAAAGGCTGGAAGGTTGCTGGTTCAAATCCCTAGACCTTGGAAACTTGGGAAGGTGAAGGCCACCACCCTTACCCTCCACCAGCACCTGCCCACCTACCCTCGGGGATGGGCCAAATGCAGAGAAGTTTAGTGTGAATCTATGTATACATGACAATGAAGATAACTAAACGCAGAACAAAATCAGCAAAAATAATCACAATTACCAAGTAAAGGAATAAAACATGTACTGTAATATAAGCAAGATAATTGACAAATATGATAAGGGGTAGAAAATGGATGGATGATTAAAAAACAGTAAAACTGAACAAAAACTATAACCAATATTCAAATGCAACCATTCAATATATTCAGCCTTAAGTTACTCCCTACGTGAGCAGTATTTTATAACAAAATTTTTTACTCCTTTTCATGCTCTTATTTTTAGGAGTGCTTCTACTTCTACCTGAGGCATTAGAATTATAAAGTACCAATACTTTTACATGGGTTCTGTGTCTATTTGTTTATTTATTTAAGCCTGTCCTCTCGTGTCATGCTGTCTCTCTGTAGGCTTTCCCTCTCTTGCTACAGGCAGGGCTGTCAGACTCATCACATTACAATACATAATATCAAAGCTGTGACTTACAAAGCAGGGCTTGTGCAACCAACCCTCAGATGACTGTGAACTTTGCTGCATGTGTGGGTGGTCTTCTCTATGTGTGTTGGAGTGTAGAAGGAACAGTGTGTGTGTGTGTGTGTGTACCTGCCAGGTTGACATGCTGTGGGCTTTCAAGTGCCTCAGTGGAAGATGCAGTGATCTTTTGGCCTCAGGAGAGGTGTGGGACAATGCTCTGCTTTTATGTGTTTTTAGGCCGTCCTCTCTTCATCTCACCCTTTCATCACCTGCCTCCATCTCTCTGTCACTGTCTGAGCTGCAAAGTTACATCATGTGTGTTTTTGAGCACATGTCTTATTTTGAATGCTAATAAATGGATAGACAGAGATTGCTGACTGCTGTACAAATGACTTTGTCTGTTTGTACAATGTCGTGCTTGTGTGGATTTGCGCAAAACAGTTAAAAAAAGAGAGGGCGGCTCGTCCTCTGGCAGCACACAGATTATTTTTCTCCAACAAATGAAAAAGAAGTCAGACCTGCCACTAGTGCTTTTCTGTAGAGAGACAGGCATGAGGTTCAAATCAGATACAGGACTGGATTGTAGTCACAGTGAATAATACATGAATTTCATATTCATGACTGCCTGTGCATCTCATGAATAGCCTGCAAGATGACAAGAATGTTCAGGGTTATAACTGCCAGCTACTGTTTAGCTAACACCAAGGAGGAAAGGAACCCATAAGAAAACACTCAGCATGACTGCACCTGCTAATATTCTCCGGGCTGTTGTAATGATGAAACTGGATGTGACAGTGTTGTGTCCTGGCACATACACAGCCAGGAAGGTAACATATGCTGAATGCGTGTAAGCATGTACTCTGAACAATGAAACATGATCAATATTTATTCATACAGAACATTTAGTCTGCATAATTAGAATCCATAGAAATAAGTTCCAAAAGCCCAAAGTAATATTTTCAAAATCAGATTTAATTGAAGAGGAGAGGCTTAAAGCAATAAACATTTGCCATGTTCCCTTGACAAAATCAAGTATTTCGACCATTCTGTTGCTCTTCAAACCCTTACAAACAAAGAAGAGAATGTGATTGCCCTAGTCATAACTTTGCATATTTACAATTTGTCCTTATATGATAATTTAGCCTCACGAAATCTAATTCTTCAACATAGCGATCGATTTCACCAGTTAATTCATTGCTGCACATTGTTAGAACCTACAAAACACAGCCCCTGCATTTCTTTTTTCAGTATTACATCTTCTGCTCCATTTGAATCAAAATCCTTATTATGGCATTAGCTAAATTACTTCTAACTTTATGATGTCAATATTTGATCTAAACTTGATCTAATGACTAACCCCACTACACACTTGAGTTATTACATGGACTTAACAAGCTATATTGATTTTTCTGATGCCACTTTTTCAGATCAGTAATGTTTACAACCAATATTTCTGCAGTTTAATTTATGAGTAAGCAAAGTGTGCGTTTTACAGCTATAAATCCGAGGTGTTACACTGTACAGCACATGTGAATATCAATGTAAGGTTTAAAATATATGGACTAACATCATAACCAAACTACAGGACCTGTGATTTCATGGGTAGAGAAAATTATTAATTGCATCTCAATTGTAATAGTAATACTGAGGAGTGTAATTGGTAAATGGATTTGGTTTATTTAGGTCCCATTTTGTTTCATATGTTTTAGCTTATGTTTGGTCATGTGTGATTGAATTTAAAGGACAGATTTTTTTTTGTCTCAAGAGACTTCTTGGTTAAAAAAAGATCAAACCAAATAAATAAAATGCCATCCTGTGCAATGATATAGTTGCAAAAGGAAGATGTACAGTAATTGCAATTCAAAGGTCCACATTTGGGAGTTACAGTTTTCGCTGACAGGTCATATGAAAAACATACAAAATATTCACAGCTTCATTTGTATTTTTTAAAGTTCATACATTTCTTCAGCTTTTTGTGCTTAAATGTATGTTTCACTTGACATTTCTAGGTGAGTAATATCTGTATTTCTCTTGATAACCAACCAAGTAGATACAAATTACAATCACAGTATTTCCCTCACAAGTTTTGGGTTGTGACCAAAACAGTAAAGATCCTGGATACAAGTGGTTGAAGTGAGTTCTTTTCTATGCCTGTGGTCTCCCTGTGAGCAGCTCAGCCATCCAGGAGAAACTTATGGTACATTCCGGTCGGAATTTACGAGCTCCTAGCTTTAAATTTCAACTGGAATGCTGCCTCAACTTAGAATTCCAAATCAGAAAGTAGGAGCAACCCCACCAACCCTGACATTACAATTCAATATGGCTACCACTCATAACAACTGAATGAACACTGCTGATTTCTCTTGTATTTGTTTCATGTTATGTCAGTCATACACATAGCAACCTTCATTTTTATCCATTGCATGCTACTATGCAGTTTGTACTATACGTATGTGCAAAATGCCACATACTGTACAGATGTATCATGTGCACGTTTGGTAGTTGTCTGTGCACTGAATGAGCGGACTTTCCGGCATTCATCCATGATTTTCCGACTTTGCAGCTGGAATGTAATCAGCTTAGAGTTTTTGTCTCTCCCAGTTCTAACCTCCGAGGTAAAGGGAACGCACCATCAGAGTAGAACCACTGCTCCTCCACATCCAGCAGAGCAAGTTGAAGTGGCTCGGGCATCTGATCAGGATGCCCCCTGGCGAGGTGTTTTGGGTTTCTCTGCTCAGGCTGCTGCCCCTGCAATCCAGACCAGGATTTGCAGATGATAATGGATTGATGCCCTCAGTAATCACAATGTGACTTTTAAACATTGTGCAGCCCCAGTTATTGGGTAAGACCTTATCATTTGAAGCCAATTAAATACAGAGACATAGGAGTAAAGACATAAGAGACACATGTACATGCGCAAACTAAAAATACCTTTTCTCGCATACATCGTCCCATCTCCACAGATGTGTTGGATTGTGTTGCTGCATACAGAACCAGCACATCTCAGCAGGGATGTTTTTGTGAGGAGAGGAGAAAATGAGCTCTTATTCACTCTACACATGCCGTCAGCACGTTTCAGGTCGGACTGTCTGTCTACCACTCTGTACGTTCATACATATGGATGACCAAACTTGCCTGTGCTTCTCCAGTACAAAGCTCATTCTTTTTCTCTATCAATCACTGCCTTTTTCTCATGCTCCACCTTTCCATATTCCACCGGCTCCACCTTTGCTCTCACATACAGAGGTGCGATTTTCTTCAGACAGTTCGTTTTTTTCAGTGTTTGCCTTTGGGTGAGGTGTCACATGACACAGTGGAGTCTAGCCACCCTGAGGGAATACTAATAGAGGAAAGCCATGTGTCAGTGAGCCAGGGGAAAACAGAGAGACTGAGGTACAGAGGGAGAGGGTGAGACAAAGACGGGTAAGTGGAAAAAAGAGATTGTCATCAAAAGAAATGAAATGAAGGGGAGTCTGAGCAAGACTGAGAGAACAAAGTTAGATGAAAATCTAAATTAAAGAAAGATGGAGAAAGAGTAAAAGGAGCAGCAGACCATACCAAGAGGTAAAATGTGGAAGTGAAAGAGGGTCAAACAGAGGAAGATTAATAAATGGACTGATGGAGGATAGAAACGGGTGCTATAGAAGAGGGGGTGAAGAGGAGGAGGCGAAGACTGGACATGAGACAGTGTTGTGTTTAGTCCAGCTGAGAAGACAAGTGAGGCAGAGAGAAGGATGGGCCAGAGACGGATGAAAGAGTTTGACCATCCATATGAATAATTCATCTGCAAAAACAGGGGAATCAGCAGAATACACATCTATACCTACAGGTACTCATGGTCATTCAGTGCACACCATAAGATACAGTTCTCCAAGGGCATGGGTTAATTGGGTTACCTGGGCATCTCTGAATCCTCCTGAGTCAAACATTTCATTTCCTGTCAAACTGTAAATGCATCAACGGGGGTCTTCACCATGTAATTTTATGAAGAGAAGGAAGAAAAGTTAAAGTAATAATGAAAATGTGCAAGAAATGTTCAAAATGAATAATAAAATGAGCAAAAATGGATGTAAAGCACACATTTTTATTGTGAATGAATCGATATATCATCATTTAATTTTTTTCACCCTTTAAATGTGGAATGTGTTGTCGCTCTTTACAGGTAAAAGATTTAAATTAAGCTGTTTATTCTCATTTATTTTCTTTTGTGATTCTTGACATTAAATGAAAATGAACAAAAATAAGCAAAATTATTAATAAAAAAGAAGTAATAAGCAACAAAATTAACAGAAATAGAAAAATCTACCAAAATAATTTGCAAATAATGAAAGAAATAAACATAAATGGATAAAGTAAACAACCAAATTGAACGAAAACGAAACGAAAATGACGTGAATGAACAATATATTTAAGAAAATGAGCAAAATAACTGACAAAAATGAACAAATAAGCAACATGATTAGAACAAAATGAGAAAATAATGATGGAAATAAACAAAATTGAACAAACTGATCTGCAAAATGAATGAAAATGAACAAAATCTTCAAGACAATATACAAAAATCCACAAACATAATTATAAAAAAAGAAAAAAAATCAAGAAAGTCAGCAATAAATGGTTAGAAATGAAACAAACACAATTATCACTTGTCATTATTAAGTAAAGCAGAGTTTTTAGAGACATTTTCTTCTACAACCAGATGTCCTTTACAATGTGACCTTCTGTTTTTTCTTTTTTCTTAAAGCGTGTTTGCAAAATGTTTGCATGGTTCGTTGTGCACATTGAATTCCAGTAGGACATGTGGCACTCCGGCAGGTCCTAACCTGACTTTCATTTAAATGTCTCCATCTCACGGCCCCCGCTGCTTTACATCACTACCCCTTTTCTCTCAGATCTGTAACTATAGCAACGCTCAAAAGCTGACCATGATGAGTGAACGGCACAGAGAAATATTCAAAATGAGCAGGAGAACTCAGAGTGGGATGAGGAGTGAAAACAAAGCTGGAGAAAAGTCCAAGGTGATGACAAAGGAGTATTCGGTGTGTCTGAGTGGGGACAGGTTTATACAGAGCATACTGCTTCAATTACATATGGCGTCAGGAGAAAAAAACGCAAATTAAACCAACAACGCTTCTACATGTCAAGGTACAAGAGGTGTGTAAACAGGTACAGTACTCAGGTAAAAGTATTGTTACTTTATAATTGTAAGAATTCAAGTAGAAGTAGATGTATTCTTAAACACAAGTACATGGGTAGGAGTAAAAAAATTCCCATTACAAAATAAATCAAGTTGTGAGTAACTTCATAGCATGAAATTTATTACAGTAATTAATATATTATGTTCAAATAGGTATTTTGTTAATTTTGTAGTGTACTTTGTTGATTATTGTTGTCTTACATGATTATTCCGCAATTTTTTTGCTCATTTTGTTGATTTTGTTAACTTGATTCATTACTTCGCTAATTTTTGCTCATTTCGTTGCAAATTTTGTTGGCTTTTTTACTATACTTCTTGATTACTGTGTTCATTTTTGTTCATTTGTGCTTTTAATATTATTTTATGTATTATATTTTATCGTTTCCGTAACATTTCTCATTCCTTCTTGTTAGTTTTCTAGACTGTTTTGATAATTTTATGCTTATTTTGTAGTTCTGTTCAGTTTTTGTGCATTTTTTGTTCATGCTGGCTTTTATCTTTGTAAAATTCTCATCATTCTGTTACTTAATTTATTCATCTTGTTATTTTACTTGATTATTTTTTCTCAAATTGAACTAATTTTTTGTTTATTTCAAGCTTTTTTTCTCCTACTCACCAAGCTGTGGCCAAATGTAATGGAGTAAAAGCACAATTTTTTTTATTACAAAGTAACAAAGAGTACAGAGTATTCTGCAAAACAACTACTCTCAGAAGTACATCAGAAGTATGGGAAAAACTGCTGAAGTACAGGTAAAAGAGTAAATGTACATGAGTACAACCCACCTCTGCGAGGCACTTATACAAAAAAAGCTATGTTATCCAATGCCATATTTTCAAAACATTGATCCCCCACTTTGCACATCATTTAAATTGTTAAGCTGCTGAAAAACGACCAACAACCTCTTCAATACAAGCCACATTTTGCTGCTTTAATAAGTAAAGCTCAAATAACACTGAGCTGCAAGGGGAGTGGCAGTATGATGGATTTCTCTGCTGATATATTTATTTCTGTGAGAACTGTAAGAGTATCAGAAGCTGGCAGATGCTGAGCTCTACATTTGTTTATACTCAGCTGTATTGATGTCAAGCGGTCAGTACACAGTAAACATCGAATTTTGGTAATGTTTGAAAGTGCACCGCTGCAGAATTCCCATCCCTTCGATTTCTCTGTACATCTTGCCTCTATCGCATCTATCCCACCCTCACCCCCCCGCTATTCGTTTATTCCTTAGCATAAATCCCACGTTATAGCGTCTCATAAACAGGTCAGGTTTTACCCAAGTAGTGATCAACACACTTTCACCTTTGCACAAACACGCCTTGCATCATTTGAGTTTATGTGGTAAGTGGGATCATAATGTTTTTGTAAGTATGTATGCATGAACAGAAAGGGCGGGGCGGGGGGTGGGGTCTTTCATCGAGGGAGACATTCAGTTAATCAGCACTTTCTACCTCCTACACTGTGGAGCCACCAAACTACCTCGTCAATCAGACGGGGCTGAAACAACACCCTGAAAGACACTACAGTTGCTTCAAACACACATTTTTCTTCCCATCTCAGCTGTGAATTCCCCAGTTGTCACTCTTTTCCGTGTGCTTTCTGTCTTTTGTGCTCTATCTCAAAGCTAATCTTCTTAAAACACCAATCTCCTTTTTGCTGCTTTGTCTTCACCATCTTGGAGTTTCTCTCCTGACTGCCCTCTGCCCATCATCAGACCTCTCTGTCTTCCAGCTTGTCTTCCCAGCCCGCTTCCTTCATTTCTCTTTTCCACACACCCTACACCCATCATTCTTTTCACCTAAAACATCTCTGCTCCTGTTTTCCTCCGTCGCTTCCTGATGGATAGCACACTGCTGATGGCACCCTTTGTATTCTCCACATCACATTAGCTTCATCTCAAGGTCAACATTATATCAAATAGAAAATTTCCCTTTCAAGCAGCTAATTCAGTCTAGTCAAACCATTAATAATGTATTACGGATGAGGGAGTCAGCAAACATTCGCCTTTATGCTCAGTGTTGATCCTTTGACAAATCAGATAGGTTGGAAGGCTATGTAAAGGTCATACAAACAGAAGACAAATAAGGTACTTAAAGGACCCCTCACACACATGAGTGACAGGAACAGAAAGAGTCCAAGTAATAATGAATGGGATTGGAATGACAGGAAGGTGTGAAAAGAATATAATAAGAGAGAAAATGAGAATTAAAAGGACCAGCTGAAGGGAAGGTGTTGCTCAACATAGTGAGGAGACAGGTGTTAGGCTGGGATCCTGGGGACTGGCTGGTGTGGAGGGTAAAAGGAGATTGAACATCACATTAGGGTGAAGTACATTAGGACTGGGAGGGAGACAAAGCAACAGAGGCAGAAAGACACCAAAACACAGAAGGGGCTGTTATTACGACATGTAGTTTGAAAACTGCTTTTGTTGGATGGAAATACAGGTACACTACCAGTCCGAAGTTATTTTTATTATTTTCGACATTGTACATTAATACTGACTACATCCAACCTGTAAAAGAACATGCATGGACTTACAGTATGGAGTAAACAACCCAGAAAATACCTTATATTTTAGTGTGTCCTCACAATAGGGCCACTTGGCCCGAGCCACACGAAAGTGTGACTGCCCCTCCTCCCCCCTGCCCCGGTGGTCCGCACTTACGCTGACAGCTCAGGCTGAGGCACAGGTCTATCTGTATATAGATCATATCTTAATACCACATATATAAAGTGACTTTGTGGCTTATGTTTGAGTCATTTTCGTCACATACAGACTTCGACTGGATTTCTCCATTATGTTATTCACAGATTTTCCATTTAATTGTGCTTCCAGGATGCAGAGACAGCAGGCAAAGAGGTTTATAGATTAGATATATGTCAGGTCCGTCTGCGTGTATTTGTGTGTGAGCAACTGTTCGACACTGTGGCCCACCTGTTCCAACTGCACCACAGTCGGGGAAGTGTGCCACGCTTCAGTGCAGCTCAGTTGTACTCACATTATTCAACAGTCTATATATAACTGTCTGTGCTTTAGGAAACATGCTTTGGCATTGTGTGGACTGTCAGTGTGAATATGCCCTTAAATTGTCCAGAGTAGACACTTGTAACTTTTGCACACTCATGGCATACCCTCATCAGATTTATAAGATAGTTACCCAAGATGATTTTCAGTTCACAGGTGAGTTAATGTGCCATTTCTTGCCTTCTTGAGTCATTTTCAGACCTAGTAGTCCGGTAGACTCAGTACAATTGGGAGTTGCAACATTCAGCTGATCCACAATGCGCTTTGTCAACCAACCAAACCATTTGAATAATGTATTCCCCTGCTTGTCAGTCATGTGCCAAGAATGGCATCTAGTTCTTCATACTAAGGAAAATTGTCCTTTTCTTCTCCTGAACTGCCACTTCTTCTAGGCATGTCACATATTTTCATATATTGCTCATATATATTACTAATAAGCTCATCCTTTGCAGCAGAGGTAGCTCTTGGACTTCCTTTCCTAGGATGATCCTCATAAGAGCCAGTTTTATCATAGGATTTGGTGGTTTTTGTAACTACACTTGTGGCCACATTCACAGTTCTTAAGAGATTTCAGATTGACTGGCCTGCATTTCTTAAAGTAACAGTAAACAGAAAAAAAATGGGACTAAACAACATGTCTTGGGTCCTGACCTTAAGTTCAAAGATGCTGCTTTAATTAACAACCAGAAAATGAAAACTATGAAGCAAAAAAAGTCAACTATTTACAGGTTCATGTTGCTATGCTGAAACCACCCAGTGCATGATAATTTGGTGCTTCAATTTGGCATGGTGATAGAAAGAATGTAAGAAAAGCAGAAGAGTAAAGGAACAAAGAGAAGCCTGGGGAGAAGAAAATGTAAGTTCAAGAAAGGGAGACAAGAGTGTGATTCCAAGTGGCTGGAAGCGGAAAGGGCACAACAAAAGGGTGATAAAAATGAAAAAAATAGAAAACGCAGAACGAACAAAGAGTAGCAACACTGTAAAGAATGGGTTGACAGAGAACAGGAGGGTGCTTGGGGAGGGTACAGTAGGTGACTAGAAAGAAAGGACAAAAAGAAGCAGGAGAGAGGAGGGATGAGCTGGCTGGAGAGGGGATGTTCAATGGGCCCCAACAGCAGCTGAAAAGCCCATCTTACCCCTAGTAGGAGATCTTTCAACTCAACAGCTCACAGCTAGAGGTGGTGGGGGGCTTACACACATAATAGCTACACGTGCCTACACACATGCACGTGCATTACAAAGCTCCCTCAGAGCCAAAGCAATGTTTCATTGCTAGTGTGTTGACTGTAGCTGAACTGAGAGCTCAACGTTTGGGATAACAACCCTCTGTGAGACTACACCAGCCAAAAGAGCACAATATGAAGCTGGGAAAGAACGCTCGACTGTGTGCCTTTATAGAGTTGGCAACAGCCCAGCTGTAGATTTTTCTGTATTCCGTTACTATGTAGCTGCTGTGAATGAATAATAAATGTGTTGATGGTGATTTGTCTGATAAGAATTACATAGATTGTGGGTTCAGTTTGACTGCAGATGCTCAAGTCAGTCATTTGTCTCAAGACTAATCTGATTCTGCAAATTGTAAGCCGACTGTGTAAATCTGATTAAATCTAATCATATTTCATACTGACTGCACTCCATGCTCCTCTGTTTCATAAGTGACAAACGGTGGCCTGGCTGAACAGAGTGAAAACGTGAAGGTTCAGTTGAGTTAGGGTTAGGGTTATTAAACAAATAAAAATAACAAAAATTCATTATGGTGTGCACTGGAGTCTAACCCTGTGTACAAAATGTTAGAGTGCATTCACACCAACCCTGTTTAATTGAGGTTCAGTTCATTTGCTTGGAAAGTCTGGTTCCTTTCGGGAGGTGTGAATGTGTAATTAAACTCTGAAACGGCTCAAAGAAGCACTCTGGTCCACCAAAAAACAAAAGTCTCAGGGTGCTTTCACACCTGTTAGTCTGGTACAGTGGTTCCATTGGATCCACAAGTTGCTACAGTGTTGCAATTCTCAACTAGTTCGGTCCACATTCACACCAGTGTTTTTGCTAATGAACCAACCACTATGAATGTTGCATATCCCCCCCCACTCATGTGGTGGCGCTGTTTACAAAATACAGTGGAACCTTGGACAACGACCGCTTCTGACAATGACAAATTCGGATACCGACGAAAAAAAAACGGCAAAAAAATTGAACCTCATAACGACGAACAACGCTTAGGTCACGTCTGCAACTCTTCCGGGTCTCGACGAGAATGACCCAGAAGTCAGAGTGCTAGCTGCTAGCACTAGCCGCTAGTGCTAGCTAGGGAAGCTAGCACTAGGCTGTGAAACAAGACTGCCTGACCATCAGCATCTATGAATCAGCTCAACTCCTTAATGCAGAACCCAACAGCGTGGTCCTGTGTGTCCTAGCCTCTGCCATCGTA
>JAQQAE010007585.1:0-15775 GCA_029823295.1 Pseudamia nigra | reverse complement strand
ACCTTCCTCCTGCATTTGCCTCCAAAGTGTAAAAATGAACCTGGTGCCTTTTATGCTGCTACGGAAATGTCAGAACTCTATAACAAGCTTCACGTTGAGCCACGGAAGTCTGAGGAATTTTTTGCAGTGACTGGTCATAACAGCAGTTAATCATGACGTTAAAGTGCTACAGATCTCAACAAGCCTGTGATTGACCAAATCATAGACATTTTAGGCCATCACAGCCCAGACAGATGCATTTTTATATATGACCTTCATGTTGACAAGTAAAGTAGAAGTTGAATTGTTGCAGCGCTGCTGTACGCTTGCTTACAAAACTCCACCATACTTTGATGGAAATATGGCTTCCAGGTCCACAGGGACGCTGATCCTCTTTAACCCCATCTATGTATGTTCTCCAGTACCAGGAGTCTGCAACCTTCACAGTCTAAAGAGCCCATTTTTGGACAGAAAGTAAAAATAAATAAATGTCTAGAGCAGGGGTCTGCAACCTGTGGCTCTTTAGCTCCTCCCCAGTGGCTCCTGTGGCTTTGACCACTGATGCAGGTAACATATTATAATAAATCAAAATGAACAAGATAAGCACTAAATCAACAAATGGCCCCTGATTACAAAAAATAGACAAAACGGAAGACAATGTACAAAATGGACAAAATAATCAAGATCATAAACCAGATCTAATGATATAACTAATAAACATGAACAATTAATAATGCAACCCAAAAAAAGGCTAATTTTACTTTAGCAAAAATGGTAAATTACCTAAAAAAAAGCAAAATAATGACCAAGATCAAGACAAAATAATCCACAAAACACACAAAACAACCAGGAAAATATCACAGAAATGACACATAATAAATTTTGCTCAATGAAAATAATAAAAATTAACAAAATATTCAATAAAATCACCAAAATATTGAACAAATGCCATGAAAGCGAACAAAGTCATCCACAAAATTATTAAAAATGAACATGAATAATGGGGAAAATCAACACAAAATCTCCAAAAGTGACAAAGAAATGAACAAATAATCCATAAAACAAATGGAATCAAGGTGAAGAAAAAGTAATGAAGATGAACAAATGAACCAATGAGATGAACAGAAAGGAACAAAATAAGAAACAAATTGGTTTTAAAATGTGCTCCATAAATGGTTCTCGACAAATTTTATTTTTTTCTGTCCACAAATGGCTCTTCAGATTGAAAAGTTTGCCGAGCACTGGTCTAGAGCCACCATAAATATTCCAATCCTTTACCACATAATGTATGATGTATGTTTTACTTCTCCATTTGTTCATTTTGCTGATAATTTAATTGATTGTTGTTCATGTACTTGACTATTTTGCTCACTTTCTTGAATATTATTTTAGCCATTCGAGTGATTTATTGGCTTGTTTTTTATCTCGCAAGATTTACGTCTTTTAATAATTTTGCTTTTGTTTCATTTTCGATCTTCTGTTATTTTGGATATTCTTAGTCATTTTCTTGATTATTTTGTAGATGATTTTCATTGGTTTGGTTTTCATTTTTGTTCATCATATATTTTTTTATTTTCTCTTTGTTCATTTTGATGTATTCATAAATTATTCTGACCCAGTAAGAAAATTGCTGCTGGAATGTCATGCGAAGTCAGAGTTTCTACTTAAAGTCTGACTTTTTCAACATGCACACCATAAATATAAAAAATGTATTACTAGACCTGTATTTATTGATGACATCAGGCGTTGCTGTTGTCACTTTCCATAAAGTTATTTATAGCAAAATGTAAAAATGGTACGTGCATACCAAATAGCTTTCAGCATAAATAGCCAATGTTACTGGATGACATGTTAAGAAAATATTTTAACTTCAGGAAGATTGTGATTCCAATGATCATCAGTAAATCATGTCAAAGTGGGTTTTCCCCTTCATTTGCAAGAAAGAAAAGTTTGTTGGATGTCAGAGTCTCCTCAGAAATACAGGAGACATTAGTCTGACGTCCCAGTTTTCTTGAACGCGGCATTACCAGTATCCCCAGCCCTAACGTAGAACTGGGGGGAGCATGTCCCCACATTTCAAAGTAATCTAACAATACTTACCAAAACTTCCAACGCAACACTTCCAGGTTTAAGATATTTTGAGCCAAATCATGAATTTTGAGTTATGACACACAGAATACACCTTGAAAGCTCAGAAGGTTTAGCTTTGTTTTGCTGTGTGGGAACGTTGGCTGCATGTCCTTAAGATTATGGCATGTAATGAAATTGAGTAGATCCAACTAACCAATCCGTCTAAAACTTGGTCAATAAATAGCTGTACCAATGGAGATTTTTGGTATCATTTGCATTGTTTCGGTGCAATGTTTGTCCATGGCACGACTAAGTCAAATTCAGCGAGAGCGAGATATTGGTATGCTGATTGGTGGAATGACACAAAGACGTGTTGCCAGGGCCTTGGGCACATAAGGATTACCCTGGACTGGGAATCATAGGTATGTGGGAATTTTAGGATCAGGAACCATAGACCTCCTTCAGCCCTGCCTAGAGCTGCCACAGTAGCCTTCATCATTTGCATATGTTGAAATGTTTATTTCACTGAATCCAGCCAGTACTGCCTGGTCACATACCTCGTACAGCTGGTGTAATGTTTCCTCAGTGCAGTGGTTCAGACATCGACAGTTCACTCCATTTTGAAATCACATCTGACATTTCTGCAAGTCATTATGTACAGTTTGAGTCAGTCTCCATTTTAACTTGGCAGACACATTTAGCTATTTGCTGCGTTGGCAAAACTCAGAGTAAAATATTGGGAAAATATGACCAAAGAGCATTTTTGATATGACAAGCTCAGAGACATGCCACAGGCCCTCAGAGATAAATATTCAGCAGTTAATTGCATTTCTACTTCGGCATGGATAAAATTGGAGTGAAAATAAATGCCTCTAGCTGTGAACTCGCCTTTCCGCACACCTGCGTATGTCTGGGCATATTTTGTCGTGGTGGTGTGATGCAGCCTTGTTTTTACAAATTAAACTAAGAGGCCTTTGGGTTTAAAATCTCATAAAGGTCAGTGTTTTCGCTGATGGGGATGCTGCTGCTGACCTGCTGTTCTGTCAGCTGTAGCAACAGTCTTTGTAGAAGGTGACAGGGATGGCCTTCAAGACTAGGATGTGTGTGTGTGTGTGTGTGTTTGTGTGTGTGTGTATGCACATGGGGTGATTTGTTTGTTACTACAGGGCAAACAGACACTAAACACACCATGGGCTGCAGTGGAGAACTGGTTGAACCATATCTCAAGCCATCAAGCTAAATTAAAGCTACAGTGTATTATAGTTTTTGGAGTTACTGGGCAAAAATTCCGTAATAATCTTTGAGTATATTATAAGTTAAAAGGTCTGAGAGAAACAAGACTTTTACCTTCTTCTGTAGGCTTTGTTGAAAACCTGTTCTGTGATGCTGACTCTGGATAATCACAGGTGTTTTCAGGCAGATGTGGGGTTAAATATCTGTGATTACTAATCACTGGTCAGACTGTACTGCTCTAACCCCATGACTCAACATGGAAGCTTGTCCATAGTGGCGTAAAATGGTTTCCATGCATCAAGGTAGGCTCTTAAGTTGGACCAAAAGGAGAGAGCTGCAGAAAAAAGTTGTGTATTGTTTTTCACTGTCACGTTACAGGAAGAGGGTCCTAGGTGCAAACCATGCAACGACAGGAAACCAGACGAGCATGCAAAGTCCCCTGGTGGCCGTTTTCCAGAAATTTGACAACATTTTAGCACTCATCCAAATGCACAGAAAAATAGGTTTTCAAAGGTGTGACGTTGCCTGCACGACACAGTCTGAGCAGCTGTTGGTCTAACACGGGGGTCTGCAACCTGTGGCTCCAGGGCCACATGTGGCTCTTTAGCCCCTCTGCAGTGGCTCCTGTGGCTTCTGTCCACTGATGGAAGGAACACATTATCATAAATCAAAATTAGCAAAATAACCACAAAATCAATAAAAAGAAGAAAAATAACCCACATAAAGAACAAAAGGACAAAACTGATGCAAATAATCTACGAAATGGACAAAGTAATCAAGAAAATGAACAAAATTAAACAATTTAATAAACAATCGAAGAAGAAAAAACTAATAAAGTGAATAAACATGAGCAAAACTATGAACAAAATTACAAACAAATATAAATCTTACAAGATTAAGACAAACCTGAGCAAAACAATCTTGAAAATGAACAAAAGAATTCACAGAAATGACAAAAACGATTACTGAACTGAATGAAAATGGAGAAAACGAATAAGAATAAATAAAACAATCGACAGAGTGGACAAAAGAAGTCGAGTGAATGACCCTAAACAAGAAACTGAACAAATATAATGAGGGAAATTCAATTCAATATTTTCAATTCAATTTTATTTGTATAGCGCCAATCATAATCACCTATGGCACAATTTAATGCACAAAAAATCACAAAAGCGAAAATAATTTAAAAAATGAAGACAAGATGGAGGAAATAATCTGGAAAAAAATTACATTTAACATGAGCAAAATAATCAGTTAATCAGTAAATAATCTGTTAATTGAACAAAAAAGTTAAAATGGGTAAAAATTAACAAATGAATTATAACCAACTTGAGGGTAACACGTTGCCACCTGAAACATGTATCATATGTCAAGTGGTATGTACAGGGTTTGTATATTTTGGCAGTTTTTTTTTTCTTTTTGTTGAAATATGGCTCTTTAGATTGTAAAAGTCGCCGACACCAGGACGAGCAGCAGCTGCAGTTTGCTTATGCTGCGGAACGAAGTAGCTCAAAAAAGGTTTAAAGATTGTATTGATGAGCAGGTTTTTATAACAAACTGGCTCTATTTTTTCATCCTGTTCTTTTTGAACATCACCGTTTCCAGCCGAGCACATGTTCCCCCCATGTCCATGCGGGTTCTTTAGAGGTTCATCCACATTCTAAACACATGCGCCTTAAAAAAAAAACTAATTCTAGATGTGTGTGTGAGAGTGAATGGCTGTTGGTTTCTGCATGCCCACCTTTAACCAAACAGAGCTGGATCCGATCCCTCATGACCTTCCTGAGGATTAAGACGCTACAGTAAATGAAAGAATGCTGTTTTTTTTTTTTTTTTCAACTCCTGCAGCTTTAGGAGCAGGAAAACATTTTTGGACATGTCACCGACTGCGCGGGTGTGTCAGATCCCACCGAATATTTCCTCTGTATGCTTCAAGCTCTGTCTCCGTCTGGTCCTTTTGTTTGTCCTTTCAATTGTCAGTTTTTACATTACTGTCGAAGAGGAACAGTTCCAAGACAACAGAACAAAGACTTAAGATAAAAATGGCAACCACGGAGACATTTTCATCTCCTCTTGAACTTAGGATGGGAAGAAGTCATGAGAGCTATTCTCTGTCACACCAGTGCCAGCAGGAGGTGTCCTGTTATGAATATGTCCAAATGTCCAACGTTGGTGAGCTATCTGAAATCTGAAATATGTGTCTGACACCCACATACTGTAGAGGTGAGCAACAATAAAGAACTTTACAAGAAGAGGCAACTTGATTTATATTACACATCAGAATGCACGACTACAGGCACTGCAAGAAGTATCTGTACATATGCATAGCTCTCTAACTGTTGTCTAATTTAGAGATCAGAAGCAGCAGGTTTTGTTATTTACAGGTACAATACAGGCCAAAAGTTTGGACACACATTCTCATTCGACGACTACTTGTATTGTAGATTCTCACCGAAGGCATCAAAACTATGCATGAACACATATGGAATTGTGTACTTAACAAAAAAGTGTGAAATAACTGAAAACACATTCTAGTTTCTTCAAAGTAACCGCCCTTTGCTTTTTTGATTGCGCTGCAAACCCTTGGTTTCTCTCAATGAGCTTCATGAGGTCGTGACCTGAAATGGTTTTCCAACACCGTTTCAGGTGACGACCTCTTGAAGCTCATTAAGAACCATTATCATTTTGCACCAGGGTGTGCAAAGAGGTATTCAGCGCAAAGGGTGACTACTTTAAAGAAACTAGAATATAAGACATGTTTTCATGTTTTCAGTTATTTCACACTTTTTTTAAGTACCTACATAATTCCATACGTGTTCATGCATAGTTTTGACGCTTTCAGTGAGAATCTGCAATGTAAATAGTCATAAAAATAAAGGAAACACACTGAATGAGAAGGTTTGTCCAAACTTTTGACCTGTACTGTATACACATTTAAGTAAAATGAACACTTTTGCTTTTTTTAAAAAAAAAAACTACTAGTACAATACATAAAATATTTACTTGGAGTTTATTTTTCATCATTTGAGCAAAATGACTATGACGAAACATGTAGTAAAATGAATTTTACAGAACTTCTTTTCTTGCTAAGAAATATTTATTGGAAACTTAATACTTTTTAACTTATGCAGAGCTCTGAAATGAGAAACTGGTCAAATAAGACTGATGTTCTATTGTGTTTTCCACATATTTATTGTTGGGTGTCGTGTGATTTTCAGTGGGATCACATTCCACAGCTTTTCAAGTTCAGGTGAGAAAAATCCTGACTATTTTTAGTACTTGTTTCCTTGGTTTAAGTGTATGATTATCAAGTCTATTCATAGTTTTTACCTCTCCACCATTACACTGAAGGGGTATTGTCTTTGCCCCGCAACAAGCAAATGGGTGGGTAGGGAGCGGTTTCAACATTTCCTGTGATTACTTTTGGATGGGGTCACCAGACATACAGCAGAGGTGCAGCAGGCCAAAACCCTGATGAAGATCAACAATGGGTGAACTTGAGGTCAAGCTCAAAGGTCAAATACTGCGTGTTTCAGGTCAGGCCTGTCACCAGAAATTTAAATATTCACACTGATTACATTTTAAAAACAAAACACAGCATTACTGCTGTCTTTCCAGACGTTAGCAAATGCAAGAAAGATGGATCTGTTTTTCCTGGGCAGCAGAGTAAAATACTTCACAATAATATGGTATGTGATACGTGGATATTTCCCTGAGAAGAATGCCATTTGGAAAACTTCAAAGTTAACCTTAACTACAAGGTACAGCTAATAAATAATAAGACTGTGTTTAGTTGGATACAAACACTCGGTTCACAATCACACTGAATGTTATATATTAAAGGCTGGTTAGTCATAGTCACACACAACTGCTGTAAGTAATGTCTTTATTTCACGGCTAGATAGTGATTGAAGTGCACACATTTGCTAAGGCATCAAAAATGATTAAGTTAAAAGTTTAGTAACACTTTAACTTGAAAATCTTGGTGAAATTGAAGGAAACAGCAGGTGACTCTTGTGGTCCATTAACTGATTTATGTGGGACACTGCATGTCACGTACATGTGTTTGAATGGAGTAAAAGATTTAGCGAAGGCAGAGAGGGTGTCGGGCAACGCGGAGGTGCAGCGGGTAGCGCTCGTGCCACACAGCAAGAAAGTCCTGGGTTAGATTCCAAGGCCAGCTGGCTGGACCTTTCTGTGTGGAGTTTGCACGTTGTCCCCGTTTCTGCGTGGGTTCACTCCGCGTTCTCTGAGTTAGATGAATTCACTCTAAATTGTTCATAGGTATGAATGTGAATGTGAATGTCAGCCCTGTGATGAACTGGCGACTCATCCAGGGTGTACCCCCACCTTCGCCCTAAGTCCAGGGCCCCCTCCCCCCAACCCTTGTGAGGATTAATGGGTAGAAAATGGATGGATGGAGAGAGCGATGAATGACCTGGGTCCCCATGTATTTCAAAACCTTGAGAATGTTCAACAAATTGAACAAATCATTCGAATATGAAGAATACAAGAATAAATATGATTTCATTCGTCATCAAGACAACACTCCGGTTCACACTGCGCTCTCCGTAAAGCAGTTTCTGAGCCAAAAACAAATTACAGCGCTGAATCTGTGTCGGAAGTAAAAAACAAAATAACAACAGAAGTTCTGAGACGACTGTCTTGACGAAGACCTACTGCACTGCTGTGATCAGTGGAAGCCCCGAATGCAGCAGTGTGGACGCAGAAGGAGAAAGACACTGAAATATGTTTATGTTCATTATTCGTCATACCTCCTGTTCCCACATTGCCTTTTATTCTTTATTCCAGCTGCAGCCATTGTCCCGTCCATGTCATCATCCTCTCCAGAGCAGTGTGCGCTTCTGTTATTGCTTCAATAACTGCCCACATTGACAGTGTACTGTGTTGTAGTGACTGTTCCAGCAGTGTCACTAGGTTATGGTGTCTGTCTGTCTGTTTATATTTAGCGCTGCTCCCCCTCCCCTGCCTGTGCTGCCTCTTTTTTCAAACGTCTGATTAATCCACGGTGGCGTCGCTGCAGCCAACTTGGCCACTGAGCTAAACACAACGCGCAGAGAGGTTTACAGGGGACATTGTGACCCCACTTGGTTTACAAAGTCCATCGAGCGTGCAGTCCCACGGGCACGTTAAACCAATATGCAGCAGTCGCTTTATCACAGCCACAGACCCGGAACAGTGGTATGACAGCGTTGTGTGACTTCTAGCAATGATGAAAGTCCACATTTCACTTAATTTAGATGAAAACCTTGCTTTCAATAAGAAAAAAAAAACATTATTGTCATTGGGTTTTGTCCTTTTAAGTTCACTTTTGGATTACTTTGTGTATTTTTGCTCATTTTGAGCATTACTTTGTTCCATTCTTGTCACAAATTTATTTTGTTCCGTCTTTCTTTTTTTTCACCTTTATTAGTTTTAGGCATTATCTTGTTCTGTCATTGTTCAGATTGTTGTTTTTATGTGGATTTTTGTCCATTTTGGTGTGTGTTTTATTTCTTTTATTGCCTACTTTGTACATTTTCTTAATTATTTTGTTCCCTGATTCATTTTGGGGATTTTTGGGATTATTTTGTATATTTTGGGCATTGTTTTTTCTTTGTTCTATTTGTCACTTATCTGTTTATTTTTGTTCATTTTCTGTTCATTTTGGGGTCCTTTTACTCAGTGTGTTACCAATTTATTCATTTTTGCTATTTTGATTATGTCTAATCATTTTTTTTTTTTCAGTTCATTTTGTTGTCATTATTATTTCTTACTTTGTTGCTCACCTTATTAATTTTTCGCATGTATTCCTGGATATTTTGTGCCTTTGTGGGTTTGTTTCTGTCCATTTGGGAAATATTTTCCCACATTTTTTGGTTTGATTCATAAACGGATGCAGAAAATGCAGTTCACAAGAAACACAGACAAGGGCTTGAATTTCAAAAAATACCCACAGATGCCTGAATAGAAGAGGTTAAGTTAGTGAATAATTCCCGTTTGTTGGTTGTTGGGTTTTTTTTTTTTCTTTTCCTGGTCCTTTGGGGGTATTTTGTATTTTTCACTTACACAGATATTGTTGTATTATAATTTGTAATATAGTTACCCAGTTATTCATCAATCATTCTAAATCCTTCAAAATGTTCTAAGAAATGCTCATTAGTGTCTTGTTTTACATTATTCAAGCAACACGTCTCAAGTCAAATCATGGATTACTGAGCAGGTGTGATTCATCACTCAGGAAAAAACAGGAAAGCTTTGAAGTACATGTGCATAAAAAATGATCTCCATCAAATAAATGTCAGCTTTTGCTGCCGCCTGTTCTGTTGCTGATCACCCAAAACAGGCCTGTATATTCTTAATTCTGTGATTCAGTTTTTATACCGTGGAAGTTTGGAATGTTTTTAAATCACCAGAACATTGAAAAAATAGGTTTTAAAGTGGGTGACGTCACCTGCAGTGCACAGTCCGAGTGGCCCTTAGAGAAGCATGGAGGCATGGGAGGGGGAAGCACCGGGACACCTGAGCAATGGGACATGTAACGTAGAAGGAAAACATTTTATTACTTCATCATCAGTGGGCTTTTCATAGGGAATGAAAGGACACCATTTTCGATGTCCAAGGCTTGTGCCAGTCTCACAAATTCCAGTTTGTCATTTTTCAGTTCCCTTTGGATGCGCCGTCCATCACTGTGTGGCAGCGTGGGACATCGGTTTGTGATGACCTGGAAGTGAGAATGTGTCGGTTGAGGAGAGTTGTCAGTATAGCCGACTCAAGCAAAAATTAACCATCCTTGCTGCTATTTTTCTGGTAAAATTACAGTTTCAGTTTTTTAAAAAAAAGTAGAAAGTGAAAATCGAAAACTACATTAAATATAATAGAATTAAATTTTAATAAAATAAATAAATGTGTGAACACAGTCAAGAATTGCTGTCACCTTCTCTAGACTAAAGCTCATTTAAAATGGTCTGAGGCAAAATGTTAAACTGTTCTGTGGTCAGGTGAACGTCTCAGATCATTTTAAATGAGCTTTGGTGCAGAAGTGTTTCTGGGTCGCACTCACAGATGTCTTCTTCTTTACATGCTTTAACTTGTATTTGTGGGTTGCACAGTGGACTGTGTTCTGGAAGTTTTCCTGAGCCCATGCAGTGAGAATCATGTCTGCTTTTAATGCACTGAGGGCCCGAAGATCACAAACATCCAGTTCTGACCTTCAACCTTCCCCCTGATGCTCTGAATCTTTTGAAGAAATTATACACCGTAGATGGTGGGATCTTCAAAGTCTTAGTCTAAAAATTGTGGAACAATTTCAAGACACAGTTTGTCACAGATTGATGAACCTCTGCCAATCCTTAAATCTCAGGGGCTCTGTCTCTCTAAAATACTCCTTTAATCTCCAGTCATGTTCGCGACCTGTTGCCAATTCACCTAATTAGTGTCTAATGCTCCTCCAGTTGTTTTTGATTTGTGCCAGTTAGTTTTACAGCCTTTTGTTGCCCTTGTGCCAATGTTTTTGATGTGTTGCTGCCATCAAATTCAAAATAAGCTAATTTTTTCCATGAAATGATAAAATGTCTCAGTTACAACAACTGGTATGTTGTTAATGTTCTTCTGGGAATAAAATATGGGTTTTTCAGATTTGAAAATCATTGCGTTCTGTTTTTGTTTTTTAATTTACATTTTATTTGCATCCCAACTTTTTTGGAATTGTGGTTGTATATACCTTTTTAAATGTGATATCTCTCTACCTATGTAAAGATATAAAAATATTTTAAACATATAAACAGTATTTACTCATCTCTTAACATGGTTTCTGCCTGAGTCACATTAGAAAGATTTTTATCAGCTGAGACAGAAACAGGGTCGTTTTTCCTGTTAAAAAAGTTGTGGGGTTTGTGAAGGATACGGCATTTAAGTGATTTTGGGAAGTTGATATCTGTACCTCATGGTCACTCCTCACATTGGAATGAATGGACCACCAGTGTCCTAAAGCCGACACGCCACACATGGTTCTGTGTGCTCAACACATCCATCCATCCATTTTCTACCCCTTAATCCTCGCTAGGGTTGAGGGGTCAACACATCCACCACAGGGAATTTCAATCCCCAGCTCACTGACAGTGTAATTGATTCAGCATCCATTCAAAAGGCCAACAGACGAACTTCATCATCATCAAACCGTTTCTACGATGCACTAAATAACCATCATTTCCAACCATCATTTTTTTTCTGATTCCAATTCCTAGCGTGTGAGAAGGTATAAATCCCCATCGTGGGGTTTACTGGAACTGTAAAGAAAAAAAAAAAAGAGGAAATATGTGATCCGTGCCGTAAATCACAAAGAGAAGCAGGGACTCGTGTGGTGTAAAAGTCACAGTTATGTTTTCAGACACATCACACGGAGCAGCTGGGTTGTGGTTTTACTTTTACAGGTGATGGGATCTGTTAGAGTAAAGCAGTGAGTGGGAAACCACAGGGGGACAATGACACTGATGAGCAATTATTATGGTAAAGCTGACTGGTTAGTTTAGTGACAGCAGTGAACACGCAGTAAAGAAAGAACGGTGACACTTCAGAATAGGGAACAAATCATTCCTAATTTAGTCTTAGTGACCCTATCAATAACCCCTAACCTTAATAAAGTAAGAGTCAATACACTACAAACACATATGCTAATAAGTAAGTACAGTAATTAATGGTGAATATGTGTACCCTATTCTAACTTTGACCACAGGAAAGTAATGAGATTTATGAGGTTCAAAGGTCACATACTGTTAAACTTTATCCTGATTAGGTTCTGGGGTTTGTATAAATACCATGCCATAAAATAAAAACATGACCTTAGTCAGTGGTTCCAGTCCTGAGAAATCAACATGCTGTAGCAAAATGAAACATAAGCCAATAACGAGAAAAATAAGCCATTGGTGATCTTGGTAATTTTTGGCATTACAAGTTATGAAAAGAAATTAAAGAAAAGAGTCAAGGGAGGATTATCTTCAAAGTCCATTTAGGATATTTTTTGTTCTCTCTTAGGACAAAAGTATTGGATGCTGCAGCTTTAGGAACTTGGACATCTTGTTGCTTGTTTAATGAAAAATTTAAAAGAAACAGAAAATGAACAAAATAACCAAAAAACTCAATACAGGACAGAGTTGGGGAGGATGCGTTAGCACAGACGAAGGTGAAGCAAATTTTCAGAAATTCAATCAAAGGAAACACACGTCTGGATTTGTTTCATAGTCTGCATATACGTACAGTATTACTGGACAAAGTAACCATGACGTCACCCATTAGTTTCTGAAGGGCCGTTTTGAGGCCAATCGGATTGTCACTTCCTGGACGACATCTTGGAGCCAAAAACGGGACATAACCATATTTGGATGAACGGCCATACTGGAGTGTAGCATGCCAGGGGACTCATGGGAAAGCTAATAATAGCCACTCACTCACTGACATGGTAAAACTTCACCGTTCGCTGTCAAACAAAGTCATACTACGGTGTTGTTTGTGTAAACACTTACTCACAGCTGCAGTTGATCAAATCTCAGGTAAAACTATGCCCATATTGAATAAATAGAAGATAGGTCTGACTTCCCTGGTGAGTTGAGTTAACTTTGCAAAATGTCAATCAAAGCCAAGCGCAACAGTGATTTGTTGGATTATTTGCAGTAATTTCCTGATAAAAGAGCAAAAAGTTAAATATGGACCAACAGATCACTTATTAGAGGGTCCAAATGTTTGGATTAAAATGACTAGTGACAAAAATGTATTTGTTTAGTATTTTCAGATAGAAGTCCAGTGTAACTCTACGGGAAAAAGGTTCCTTAGAGCCAAATGAACCGTTCCCCAGCTCTAAACTTAAAGTTACTTTTGCATCAGCCTCACTGAACAGCCCAGGCCTTGCCTACTGGCTTGTTTCCACCTTTTTTGAATCATGGGAGGTGTTTAACCATGGAGAACAGACAGGAGACATAACAATTCAAAATTTCTTAACCTGTTTTTGGTTCGTTTGTTCAGACAAAGTGTGTATTTCTCATTCCTCATGTAGTCTTCCTCAGAAAGCATCATGTGACATCCTGCGACAAGTCACATCATATCATCATATGATTTATCCTCAGACCTGACCGAACCACCAGGTCCCAGGTGTGCAAAAGCATGTAGGCGCCTTCATCCCGGTTGATGATGTCATGGGCACACTTCCTGATTTCAATCACCTCTTTAATCCACCCATTGTGTTTGTTGACCTCTGACCCAAGTATTTTTGTGTTGTTCCAGTCCATGATATGATTATTTCTTGTGCAGTGGTCTGTTTTGAGGTTTTTTTGCTCTGCTTTTTTCTTGTGCGTTCATGTGAGTCTCACCTCTCAAAGGTGTGACATAACTAGATCCTTTGTCTGAACAAAAGAACAGTTTAAGAGTTAAAGAAGACAGCATAAACTTAATCGAGAAAAGGAACTTACATAATCCTCCTCTTCTTCTTTTTTTTCTAATTCTTTCTCCCTTTATTAATGAATGTTTTGTTCATTTACATTTGTTGTGCTCGGGTGATTTTTACTTGGCATTAGTGTTTGTGTATTAAGCCATACTTATTGGCCCATATCATGACATGACAACTAGTGAGTAAAACATGTCTATGATCCATTTACCTTCATTAGCTGCACAGATTTCTTTTTTGATATTAGAGCTAAGTTAATTGGCTAGCTACTGGTGAAGTTGTAGTGACCTTCCCGGAATTTGCATGTACAGTGAAACCCCGGGTTACAAGATTAATCTGTTCCGGGATCAAGCTCGTGAAGCGAAAAACTCGTAAGCCGGGCCCAGTTTTCCCATAAGAACACAATGTAAAACCAATTAATCCATTCCAAGACCCAAGAAAACTCCCAATCATACCTGTACGTGCACGTACGGTATCTGAAAAAGAATGTTTATTCATTTTTATTATTTGAAAAAGAAGTTATGTTAATTACCTGAAAAAGAATGCCTGAAATTAGTTCTAAAAATTATTTATAATGACACGTTACCTTGGAGACAGACGGCAGCAGGCGAAGGAGGAGGGAGGGAAGCAGAGACTTGACGTACATGTACTAAACATAAAGAGCAAACTTAATCTAAGAAAGAACTTAACACTCACGCTTCAGGTCCTGATAGATTGCATGAGTGTGAGTTTCACATCTATGTTTCCAGTCGGTCTGCGAGTAGCACACGCTCCTCTCGCGCTCGCGAACTATGTTACTTGCAACCCGAGTTTTTGCTCGTGCCCGATGTCTTCCTCGTAACCCGAAAAATTTGTGTGCCAAAGCACTCATAACCTGGAGTTCCACTGTATTTAGAACTTATTTATTTTTATCGTCACCTGGTAATTTTTCCCCTCTCAACGGTACCATTTTTCTCTCCTACAGTTTCAGTGATGTAGGTTGACTGCGTCTTCCCCAATTCCCTAATTTTTCACTGATTTTGGAGCCTTTTTATATATTGATGCTTTTTTTCCATTTCATGAGATATCATAGAGCTGGAAATAACAGGGCTTCAATTTGCCATGTATTGTTGTACTTTGCATTTTGAAGGAGCAGTATTATACCGGGCGTTCGTGTTCATGTTGTCACATAGTGTTCTGGGACTGACAAGATAATTAACCCATATACTTTTTATCTAATCTTTCTGATGCACTGTGTCCCATATAGTTCTCATATGTTTGAATCTTGTAACAGCATTCACCAAGTCAAGGAATCTACAGAGCATAATGTAACTGCCTTCAACAGCCTGTGTAGGCTAGGTAGGATGTGGTTACACTGGTTTTAGTTTCCGTTTATTAAAGTAAGAATAGTGTTCAAAAGTCAGAGCTAAACAAGGAAGTCAGCGTTCCCACGGCCTGACACTGTATATTTATACCCGTCAGCTTCAGTGTCTGCTGCTGTCTGCTGTGGCTCTCTGCATGTTGCGTGTCTTTGTGTGTGAGTGAGATGAAGCAAGACAGGAAGTGAGCCTGATTGGATGGGAGCTGCAGCAGTGCCTGGACGCCATTCGTCCGGTCTGGTGGTACTGTCTCTGACTCATTCCCCGGGGGAGGGAAGGAAAGCCTCCAGTCAGCATCACAACCATCCTCCCCCGCAGCCCACAATGTGTATGACTGTGTGTGTGTGTGTGTGTGTGTGTGTGGGGGGGTGTGTGTGTGTGTGTGTGTGTGTGTGTGTGTGTGTGTGTTTATGTCCTGGTGGGAACCGCAATCTGACTCCACACCTACCAGGGAATTCTTGAGCTTCTTCTTGAGACAGGAGACATAACGTAGCATTTGAATGTATTCGCTATTTAAGTGTAAAAAGGACACAATGCGAGAAAGAATGGACATTCAATTTGACACTGAATGAAATAAGCACTAAATAGATGTGAAAAATGAATAAAATAATGTTATAAAGCAGGGGTGGGCAAACTTTTCGGCCCGGGGGCCACATTGACTTTTAAAATTTGACAGACGGGCCGGGTCAGCACAAGATAC
>JAQQAE010007584.1:0-15775 GCA_029823295.1 Pseudamia nigra | reverse complement strand
TTTTTACATCAGCAAAATTTGGCATTTGAACAGCGATGTATAGACTTTTTATAACCACTGTATGTCTGTGATCCCTGTGAATGTTAGTTCTTGTATAATGTTGTCTTAAACAGGCAAGTCAACCATGAATTAATGTCCAGAACATACATGATAAAAACTGAAAAGTTGTTCAAGTGAAGCCGAAACACAATTTTCCATTTTTTTTTTTCAAATTTTATTTCATACTGTGCCAGTTAAAGGGCTAATGTGTCTTATGTTTACCTACAAAGTGCGATGATTATTATTTTCCAAGCTTCTTATTGTGGATAATATGATATACAGCAAAGCGATAGCATAAACAATGTGATATATAAATATGAAAAGAAAATTGGAAGGCCCCTGTTTGCAATTGTAGCTCACTTGTGCACATCTGGACAAAGCAATTTTTGCACAATCATCCTCTTCAAAATTGCTCCAGCTCCATCACAGTCAGTGGGAAAATGAGGCAAAAGAAATTGTCAAGGCCTTGTCTACATTATCAGTTCAGCTGAAGGTTTGGACTCTGGCTGTGCATCTAAGGTCAGTACCCCGCTGGAAGATAAATTCTGCACAGCAGGTTTTTCTTCTAAATTCCGACTGCAGTTTTTTTTTTTTTCAAACCTTCCAGCCTGCCTTATCTACACCAGATGCGACCTCCACTACTGTGCTTCACAGTAGAATGATGTTACAGTTAGTGTTACCCTATGTCACCATGGGTTTGTGCTGAAAACAGCAGCAGGAGCCTCAGTCCGTCAGTAACTATAGGACGCATTCTATCCAGTCTACTACCGGTAGCAACACACAGCTCAGTGAAACTACTTTATAATAAAAATACATGGGCTGTGTAAGAAACACTTCTGTAACATCTCTTACATTATGCTGTTGCACCTGTAACCCACTTTCTTCTAGACATTAGGAGCATAAAATTTCATTGCCTACTCATAATAGTGTTTAATTTCAGTCAATACTATAGTTTAATCGGGTTTCGTTAATGCTCACCTCTTTTCCCCTAAGAGATGATAACAAGGAGCAGTGATTAGCTTTGACTCCATGTGAGCATTTGTACCAAATTTAAATAATGTTGTTGTTGTAAAATGCTCTATAAATAAAGTTTCATTCATTCATTCATTCATTCATAATTTCTCCCAAGATGTTGCCAATATTCTGTTCATAAGCATGGGCAGAAAAAAAAATCTTACAGTGATCTTGACCTTTGGTCAGCAAAATAGTTTCAGTGTATTTTTGTGTGTGGGTGAATGTTTGTGCCAAATAATGCAATATTTAAGCCCCCAAGCTGATCCTGATGAAATGTATTCTAGACATAATGGTGACAGAGCAACCGACAAACACACCTTTCTATAGAGATGCACAGTGGATGTGTCTAAAAGTCATGAGCACTGATGACTGGTTTCTTAAAGGTGATTTAAGATGTTCTGGAAAAAAATTAAGAAGGATACAACATTTTCACTAGGCTTCGGTGCTATTTCAAAAGCGTCGGATCCCACACTTGCCCCTGTTCTATGTATGAACATAAACACCACAAGGGGAGTAAATCTGGTCCAGTTTTTTTTTTCACATTTACCAAGTCAGGGCTGTGTATAAACTTCTGCAAGCTGCAACTGAGTCAACTATGTCAAAGAAAAGAATGAGATAAGATGGAATGAGTTGAGGTGAGGTGTGGTGAGGTAAGGAAAGATAAGATGAGATAAGATAAGATGAAACAAGGTGAGATGAGATGAAATCAGTTGAAGTGAGGTAGGATAAGGTGAGATGAGGTAAGATGCAATTAAATGAGATAAGGAAAGGTAGGAGGAGATGAGAATTACATGTACATTGCACATTATTATATACATTTTATTAGTATATATTAGTCCCAGTTTATAGAGGCTTTATTAACAACAGTAAAATACTTTGTTGTGAGGCAAAAAAGAAAGCTAACACCATCAAATACATATGTTAAAAAGCAGCTATTACACTATCACATATAGGACTGATAGTGAAGAATCATTGCAAAGTAATAAATAGAAATATTAGTCAAGGAGCCATTGGAGTTCTATCTGATCTCTTTTTCAATGTTGGCTGTGTTATGTCTGATACAGTAGGTCTATGTGTTTCATGTTAACTGATGTCTTTTGTTTGATGTTATACATTATGTTATGTCTTGGGAGGAAAGACAAATTTCAGAGAAATCTGAAGTATAATTTAATCTAATGTTCATTGTTTGGTTGTAGTAAGTTTAATTTCTGTCTTGTTTTCATGGCAAAACAATAGTTTCTTTATGTAATCAACCCCAGGAAGGCTAGCAACCCCTGTGTCAGAAGTCAATGGATAGCCAAATATATAAAAAAAAAAACGAAAATGCTGTACATTCTAATGTTTTAAGTCATCAACAGCTACTCTTTTCTTTGTGTAAGAGAAGTAAACACTTCTAAAGCAGACCAAAGCCTGATCCAACTACTTTTAAAAATTCTAACTGTATCAAAAATGTAAAACAAACTTGTGAATCAAACCTTGACCGTGTGCAGAGTTTAAAAGAAACTATTATGCTACATGGCTTAAAAGCAAGACATCTGGTGTCTGAGTTATTTGTGTATGTACTTGTGGCCTGCTTTGCGAATCAGAATCTCAGTGAGGAAGTGAATTACATAGGTCTTTTTCTTTTTTATATATATATAATATGGACAGGATTTTGCCTTGGCACTGACTCAGATGGAAAAAGGGGCATCAGTCAAAAGCATGTGGTTGGAAATTTAACACACAGGACAAGACTGAGGAATTATGGGTTGTCTTGCTCTGCTGATGGTCATTTTACAGGATAGACAACATTTAAGGCAGAAGTTGGTTCTCTTCAGAAAATACAGAAAATGGAACAGAAGGAATAAATTATTGACGTATAGAAGAGTTATTATATCTTCACACGTATACATATACAGAATAATGGTCTCCTATGCTAACATTCAGTCAAAAAATCAAATCCCCAGTGGCGGCAGTCTGAAAGAAGGATTGTGATGTGGATTCAAAGAAGATTAACATAAGGAATTTAAGCCAGTTCATCCAGATAAACCATAATTCAAAGAGCCATATGTTGAAATGCCTGTTACAGTAGCCCACCAAAGTGGAAATTGTGTAAAATTAATGTGTGTGAGCAAGTCAAGAGCAGGACACTGGAGGAAACGGGAAATCCACGATGATCAATGTGTAATCCTGCAGGACACTGAGCTTCTTACCCATTAGTCAGTTATTTTACTGTGACAGGTTGTAAAGACTAGAGCCAAGTGATATGGGCAGAAATTCTCTCATGATAAAATTGTTCATATCAGTGTTTACATGGTGTTTAAGGGTAGATTTTTGGCCTAGAGTGAAAGTTGAAGAAACCACAAAAATGTTTGGGTTTTTAAATGATTAGTAAGGTACAGCAAGATGAGAGTGATGGAAAAGATGCAGGGATACTGAAATTGACCCAAAAGATTTAAAAATTAAAAAAGCAAAACTGGTGCTGAAGATGTAAAGGACAAAAACATGAAAACAATGCACGAGATGCAAACGAGACAAAGCTGGTGTAAAAGCTGCTGTAGAGGAAATGACTTAAAAGACACAAAAATGGCTTGCAATGTGCAAAGCATTGAACACACAAAAGGCAAAAGAGAAAAGTGGATGTGGGGAAAAACATGACTCACTGTTTTGTTCAGTTTTTTTCTGTGTTTACTGCAACCCATTTATCTTATGTTTGTATGTATTGCAAAATTATGTAGAATCATGTAGATTTTTATTGTTCATTTGATCATCAGTCAGACAGATTTATTCATGCGCTTATTGAGGTATTTTATTATTTTACATAGATGTTTATTTCAACTGGTATCCTAGTTTCATGAAGTTTTTACACGTTAAAATAGGAATTTTAACATACGTAAGTTTGACGTCCTTGGTGGAGGTACTTAGTTTAGATCTGAGAAGATTTGTTGATGGACACAAAGCAGGAGAAGGTAGGAGAAGTTATAAAAGTGTTTCTAATTATCCATAACTGGAGTGAGAAGCCTGGGAATTTTTTTTTTTGAAAAGGATAGAATTTTCATGGCGGTCTAATAGTTGTGACCTCAGCTGTGTATAACAATAATTATGAATTCATTGCCCAGCCGAAAAGACAGAGACTTCCCAAATGAGCAGCAGAAGACGAGGTGCAGGACACGCCCTGTGGAGCTCCGTGGCCGTTTACGCAGGTGGTTACGGCCGGGTTTTGTGGTCAGGGTGGAAGTGAGGGCACTGTGTGTTTCCCTGGAGAGGCTCAGCTCTGGTCAGCACAGTGTATTTATCATGGAACTGGATTATAGGTTCAACTCTGACCTCTCTTTATCATCTGATACAAACAGCTGGATGGTGACTCACCCTGGTTTAAATGGAGCTGATGGTTTCTGTCACAGCCCCTGGTCATTATTGATGTTTTATTGACTAGACATAAACTATAATAATCACAAGGGTTTAGATTTTGTTGGTGTTGATCGTGGTTTTTTTGTTTTTCTGCACAGTGTAGTTTAAAATGTTGCTTTTCTTGAGCTCTGTGGTTTTAATCTCGTGTCTCTAACGTGCATCATCATCTTTGTTATAACTCTCATGTGCTGCTTTAAAATAGTTACTGTATATTGTTGCCATTAGGACGCAAATGTGCAAAAAACAGCTTAAAAATAGCGCATGTTATATATTTTTTCTACTTTTTTACAAAAAACTTTTAATCAACTTCACTTATAGTCATGAATACCAAATACGTATTTGATTCATTTCAGAATTTTAACCCGTTATATGCCAGTGTCATATTTCCAATACCCTGAATGCAAAGTGGATTTTTCTAGGGGGATTATTACAGTCTTGGGTTGCTTAATGATTTTTGTAATTCCATTCCAAACACTAGCATAGAAAGGGTTAAAATTCTGAAATTATGATCAGGACTAAAGCTGATTTTTTTTAAAAATGTAGAAAAAATATCAACATGTACCTATTTTGGTGCTGCTTTCAAAGAGGACACTGTTGTCCCTTCACAGTACAAAAATGAAACAATTTAGGTTACACAGTGTAAAAGTAGAGAAATACAGTATGTGATTGAACCATAGAGTGTATATGTTAGCGACAAAGAGACTGTGATGCCACCCATTGGTTTCTGAACGGCCATTGTGAGGCCAATTGCATTGTCACTTCCTGGATGATATTTTGGAGCCAAAAACAGGAAGTAACCATATTTGAAAGACTGGCAGTGGAGCTACCACACTGTAGTATGTCAGGGGTCTTATGGGTAAGCTCATGCTAACCACTAGCTTGCTGATTAACTTTAAGTTACTTCTGCATGGGCCTCACTGAACAGCCCTGGTTATTGCCTACTGGTTTGAAAAATCAAAATGAGTTACAAAAATGCACACTGTTATCAAATACGTCAAAAAGCATAACCACTAAGATATCAAAACATAAAACTTGAAAAGGACACGGGGCATGAGGGTTAATCTTATAAATATTTGTTCTTATATTTTTCTTATATATATATAATATTTTACTATTTTATAAACTTTGTATAATAATCATACAAACCTAAGTTTGTTTTTTTGCCAACTAGCCTTTTGAAATCAATTAATGTTCACAAATCGTGCATAAATGTGCAAGAAATGGGTGCTTTCTTTAAAAATATATGTTTCATAGCTTCTAATAAATGTAATAATTTGAACTTAAAACTGAAAACCTAAAAGTAGCAACAAATAAATTGAATTTTAGCCCCTGTTGAAAATAAAAGCAGCTTTAGTCATTTTTTTCTTTTTTTTCCAAATTTAAACTCTTTCCCCCAAAAAAGGATGAAATTGACTCAACTGCATATCTCAGCACTTTCTCAACATCAAGCCCTGATTCATCAACAGGATAAATGAGGTTCACAGTAACCTTCTGTCTGCATTTAATCCGTTTTTTCACATGGTTTTTATCATTTGTCTATTTTTAACATCTGATGATGGAAGTGATTTATTGTGTGATGAAATAAAAACAGACAGGAGCATTGTGGTGACATTGTGGTCTAAGTAGAGGGGATTAGATCCTTCAGGACTTGATTTCCCAGAAGGCCTGTTCACTCAGATCAACGACAGACTCAATGGACAACTCAGACCAGTGGGGAGGAAGCTGAACCAGAACCAAGTGGACAGGAAGTAGATTCAGAATGGATGATGTCTCCAGCAGCTTCTGGAAATAAATCATCCTGTGTCTCCTCACCATTTGAGAAAGATAACCGGCCAGGGTTCACTTTGTTTTCATTTTCATAAGTGTTTGTCCTCATTTCTTACAGTGGAACAAAGCCAATCTTAGAGCTGGGCAATAAATCAATAATTATCACATTATACATATCTTTTACTGTGATATGTAATAATGATGAATTATGGACAGTCTGCGTTCACATCCAAGAGATCAACTGTAGACCTCATCTCGTGCTTCACATTCTCACCAAGTGCATGTCGGAGTTTAACTGTCTGCTACATCAGCTTTCATAAAGCGTTCACCTTGGTATGTAAATATGTCCTCTGAAGGAATCTGGAGAAACATGGGGTTCCTCTGAGGCTCATCTAGCTGATGTCCTTGTGTACTGGTTCAGAGTGTGCAGTTAAGTGCAGTACGTCTTGGGTCAGGCGGGGATGTATCTTGGCCCATGTGCTTTTCAACACATGAATGGACTGATAATGGGGAGGGTGGTGACTGGGATTAGTCATAAGCCCTTGTGCGGTGAAGAAAAGATCCTTTGTTTTCACCAATGATGACCTTGGGAGATTGTCTGCACACTCAGAAAGGAAACATTGCTAGAAACACTGAGTGAGGAGGTAGATCTGTTAGGGCTGTAGGTGTCCCAGGTCAAGGCGAAGATCCAAACCTTTTATGATTTCTTGGATGACTCTACAAACTTTATGTCTGTCCATGGTTGACTTATTCACATATGGTGGCAGTGTACTTCATTATTCCAGTGGTTGCACAGGTAGTGATGAATAAATCTAGGAAGACATTGGGTATTTGGGAATCAAGGTGAAGATCTAAGCCTATTGCTTCTTGAAACTTTAAGTCTTACTATATTCTTGTGAGGCGTGGATGCCGACCACAGGGCAGGGACGATGATTAAACACCTTCTTGACCACTTTGCTTTTCCGCTTTGGCTACCACTGGACAGAGACTGTACTGAAGGAGACATTGCAAGGGAGAACAGGAACTGCTTAATTGAGGAGGAATAGCTGAAGTTCAGTCCCAAAGACCAGCCTTTAAATTTCAATAAAATTGTGCATAAATTAAAAATAACCGACAAAACATTTTTTTGTATTTTTGCATCTGTTACATTGGTTTTGTCTCTCTGTACATAGTTTTCATGTTTTCACGGTATATTTTTTGCATGTTTCATGACATTTTCACCTTTTTTGGCTTTTGCGTTGTTTCACATCATTGCCTTTTTGTGTATTTTATGCAGTTTAAATCTTTTATGTCCTCCGAGTAATTTTTGCATGATCTGCCTTATTTTTGTCTTGTTGCATCTTAATTTTGCAAACATAAAACCAGACATAACCACTTAGTTTCTTCCAAAAGTTCTCCAGTTCCTATGACCATAACTCTTGTTTGTTCCTATCCTTAATTACAGCCCATTGCAGTATTTATTAATTGTTTATTAATTGCCTTCCTATACTGACATTGTTTCCTCCTGACACGTTTCCATGGCAACCACTACTGCAACTCAGACTAACTCACCACTGCCATATATTGATTTTCATTCAGTATCAGGAGGTTTAATGCTAGGCATGATAGCTGTGGCTCTAGGCTATGGGAAGGACAGAAAGCAAAAATAATACAAAGAAACATGAAATGCATAAAACACGCAGTATGGGAGCTCTGTGCTATGTTGGTTCTGCCATAACCATTAACTACCACCTCCTGTCAAGACTGTGTCCTTATAAATAGTATTTGGGGGGCATTACTTATTTTACCACTAGAGTGCATTAACTCTAAAATGTCACCGGTAATAACACAATGCAGCACATTCATTTATTCAGGTTTCAGGACTAAAATAAGTATTACACTTGAATGAAATAATTTGGCAATTACGGTGATCATTTTCCTCTGAAAAAGTGGATATTGGTCTCAAAGATCCTGCGTCCACATCAGTATCATCCGTATAACAAATTAGGTGTTTCATTGTGACAGCTTGAAAATTCAGTTCACTTGAACCTTGGCATGTGACGATTTAAACCTACATCCTTTCAGCTTTTCGGACATGTAATGCTATTGGTTTTCAATAGGGGATACTACTGATGTATCAAGAAAAGGTGCAATAACTTGAAATTGTCCGAACCGACTTGAAACTTACCATCATTATTGACCACAAGCAAATCTCAAACCTATAACTTTTGGGATAGGTGGTGCCACTGCTTCTAGAACACAGCATGGTACTACTTGGAACAACAAATTTGCAAAAAACATAAGGTTTTAGATGACTTAGAGATGTGCATCCAGTGACTTTTTAAGATAAGTGGTGCCACTCCTTTTCGGTAGGGGGCACTACTGTGTTTCAAGTGCATGCTCAGTTGCTGCGACTTAATTTTAATCGTGGGTACCTATAGATTAGCTCAACATCCACCATAAAGAAAAACAGTCTGTAATTATTTCAGAACAAAGACGAGATTACAAGCAGGGACCCCACTTCCTGAAACAAATGGATTTGCCTTATTTGGAGTGTCTGGGGCAAGGGAAGGAGTTTAGCTGTCTGGGAGATAGGTGGACTTTGTTTTTTGCACTTTCTAATATGTTTAAGATGAGAATTCACCATTGCAACATGGTAGATAAGTAAAAAAACAATTTTTGACTTACTGTATCTATCTGAAGAAATTTACTTAAAACTTGTCGTGTTTTTTTGCTGTGTTTATTTCAAGAAAAGACACAATAGCTCCAAAATTGTCTTGCCTGATTTAGATTATGGTTATTGATCACTATTGAGTGTCCATCTAGTCATCTTTTGGGATAGGTGCTGCTAATGCTTGCAACAAGAAAAGACATAAGAAAATGACTCATAATTTTTTTTAGCAGATACTTTGGGAAGGTGAACAATCAAACAACCTCTACTTATGAATATCGACTGGTATGAACACTTTGGTCATATCTCCAAGGCCCAGCCTGTCTTACCTTATTACTGCATGAATTTTGTTCGGGAATATGACCACTTTGTCTTTCTATCTCGGAGTGAATTGATCTCCTCAGTCAGTTCAAACGTACAGATGTAGACTGTTGAGGCAGATGTGGACTGAGGGGATTACGGGTCCCAATAAGTTCAGGAATGTGCTTCTGCCACTTGTCTCTACATGGACCATAAACTAACCTTCTCCTCCACGGACAATAAGGCTCGTTGTGAGAGACGAAAGATGTGCAGCGAGAATGGGACGAGGCTGCCAACAGAAATAAAGATGGGGAAGATGGAGCACTCTGTAAAAATGTGGAAGCTTTCAAATCAAGGAAGAATAAGATCTCTGCTCCACTGTGAGCCATCCGTCACTTCACAAACCGCTCTGTGTTTTGCTAGAAAAACAAATGATAACATTTTGATCAGCATAAATTAGATGCTGTCCGTCACAGAATGTTCTGTCTTTGCTCTCACATACATGGTTATACTCAAACAGAGACATTAATATCTCATAAAACATTAATTCTTCATTTAACCTGGGCCCAGACAATCTATAAAACAATAAAACTAAAATAGACTCTTGGCTCAGTGTGATTTTGTCCTTTTTTAACCTTGTCTCGCATGAGAAAATTGCTCCCATATAAGCAAATAAATCTCCTTCACTAAAAGTCTGTTCTGACTAAGATTAAATTTAACTTCAATTGAGCAGTGAAAGTCAAAACGAACTTAAAGAAAGCATTTATCAGTGCCTAAATTTAATGCCTAAGTGTATGAAGGGAAAAATAAGCAAAGTAATCAAGACAATGAATAAAATGAGCAAATTAAAGGACTACAAGCTACAAAATAAACAAGAAGCAAATAACAATGAACAAGAAAAACAAACCTTGAGTAAGAATAAACAGAATACCGGTAATCAAAGAAATGCACACCTGTAACCAAAATAAGCATAAAATG
Organism: Pseudamia nigra; assembly: GCA_029823295.1. Lineage (NCBI taxonomy): Eukaryota > Metazoa > Chordata > Actinopteri > Kurtiformes > Apogonidae > Pseudamia > Pseudamia nigra. Next base: position 5,637 of record JAQQAE010007584.1, on the reverse strand, counting down.
TGCACCTTATTCTCCAAAATGAACAGGAATGAACAAAGTAATTAAAAAATGAGCAAAAATTTAAAAAGTAAGCAGCTAAATTGACCGAAATATTTTGAAAAATGAGGAAAAAATAAGCAAAAAAATCATCAAAATGAAAAGAAGAAGAACCAAAGGAGCAAAAAAATCAAGAAAAGGAACCATCAATACAAAAAATGGCAAAAATGAAGTAAATAAGCAACAAAATTATCAAGAAAATTTGCAAAATTTGCAACAAAAGGCACAAAAATGTACAAAATTCTTTCAAAATGGACAAAATAATCTTATATTGAATCCTAAAATGAAAGACTCATAATATCCAAAAGACCCATGAATGACATCTAAACACATTTAACGTTTGAATTTAAAGCTGTTGTATTGTAAGTGCATATTGCTAATGCATATTATTAATAAATCCCCCTACCCTTCCTGAATCTCCACATATGGCCCAGAGTGATTATTTTCAGATTATCACCGAGGTTTCACTTCAGCCTCGAACAGTTTAACAACAAACTGAGCTCAAATGGAAAAAGAAGTGGTAGGAAAGTGTCTCGGTGGTTCCTTATGGGAACAAATTGGCTGTGTTACGGGGCTTTTTTGCAAAGTGTCTCAGATTTAAATGTACTGTTTAGTGGTGACTGTTTCTGCCAATTGGTTGTCATGGGAACGTAGAGAGCAACGCATGACAAACATTTTTTATCAGCACAAAATGTGGTTGACGCAGCAGTTTTTCCAACAAAAGACGCACATGTCATGGCAGGTCAGGTGTTATTTCACAGAAACTGCTGATGCTGGATGAAGTCAGTGGGATTTTTTTCTCTTAATTTGTCATGGCTTTAGTGTCCTGCCAGAACTGTACAATCACAAACACCTGTATGGTGTATATCAGAGCAGATGTCAGCACTCTACGAGGACAGAGCTGATTTGACTGACTGTTTCATTTTGAACATCAAATCTAAAAACTAATCGTCAGACAATAGTTGGGGAAACAAGTTAAAAGTGATGAAGGGTAGACAAATTTCATCTGCCAGCACAATTTACATGCTCAATAGAGAAATAGGTCGATTTATGCACTCGTCCAAATGTGTCTCAGACAGAGCTAGCACACTTAAAGTATTTTTACCAAGGCTTGTCTCTTATTGAATCTCAGGTTCCTTATTTTTTATGTTGCATATACAGTAGTTACATGAACCAAAGACAAGGCCTTCCATGAAAATCCTGGAATAGAACAGGCCATGATATCAGCTGTTAAAACACATCTATATGCCAGAGTACTTCCGGACTATTGAGTATGACCTTCTGTATTTATTTATGCATGTGAAGATCTTGATTTATGCAACAATTTGTCATATTTTGGAAGAGGCAGATCACCTCTCTCCCGAGCAGCTCTGAGCTGAGAGAGAAGTTCTCTCCTCTTCTGCCTGAGTCCGAGGAGTCTTCATTGCTGTACAGTTCAGTCCCTTTCAGTTCATATGCAGATGAGAGAATCAGCCTGGATCTCCTTTGCAGTCCGTACAAATCGACTCAGTGAGCTTGTTCAGTCTCCATCTTAACTCTGTTCATTCACAGCTTGTACTTCAGCAATTGCCATGCTTTTGATTCACACACTTTCCAGGTTTCTCATCCTTCTCATCCACAAGCCCATTAACTACCACATTATTCCTTCTCGTCTGGTTTTCCAAATATTGTTTTTACTCCTTTATTTCTTCCTCTCCTCTGATTGTAAATCAGTGACTGTCCTGTCAGTAAATTGCATGCTCCACATCACCTCCTGCATGTTTTTCAGCATGCTATTCCGTGTTTTGTTTATGGCATCAATTATAATTTGAACAAATAACTTGAAATTATCCTATTGTTGTGAAATCCTTGCTATTGCTCCACGATACCATTTAGCATTCTTCAGAGGCATGATAGCAAGATTCTCAAAGTCCAAAATCCAAATTTTGATATATGACTTTGAAATTAATTGTGACCTTGCATATTTAGAATCAGCAGAGTCAGGTGTACATGACATTTTCAAACTGACTACGTAGCTCAAGGGCCATGTGTGGTTCTTTAGCTTCTCTGCAGTGGATCCTGTGTCTTTGTCCAGTGATGGAAGTAATACATTATAATGCATCAGAATGAACAAAGTAAGACGTAATTCAACAGCAAGAAGAAAAAAAAAATCAACTAGATAATGATTTTTTTAATGAAAAATAAAACAAACCTAAAACATACTTTTAAGACCCTTGGTATACGATACTTCGATAGGACTGCCGCCATTTATCCAAATATGGTTACATCCTGTTTTGGGCTCCAAAATGTCATCCAGGAAGTGACAACCTGATCTTCACTCAGTCAAGGCATAACAGTGTATGCCCACGTTAGCACTACCCAGGTACATTTCAAAAATAACCTCCACAACACTGGATTTGTATTTTAAAGGCCATCCTGTGTGTGAGGATATTTCAGGTTGATTGTGGTGAAGGTTATTCTTTTTATACTGTCATGACTTTAGGTTCTTTCCTCTGCTTTCTCACCACACAGGGCTCAGGTTGCAGGGCAGCGGTGCAGGGGGATCTCCAGGAGGAACTGCTGGTTTGTTATGGTTCTGTTTCTCTGCATGGGATCAATGGGCCGAGTACAAACCTAGATCCAACTCCTCTTCTATTATACCCTTAAATAACTCCACTTGCCACATTGAATTTAACGCACCACTCCTGTCTGCCTTAAACGTTAGGTAATCATTTGCCACCTTTAAGTGACCAGGCAGCGGGTATAGTGTCGAGTCATGATCACACACACACACACACACACACACACACACACACACTGGTGCAATGCTTTTCCAGACACCATTCAAGTACCAGCCGCTGCAATGTTGCATCTGTTTAAAATAAAAACAGTTGCCACATTAGGGGAAATTCTCCTCTGTGACTGATTGAATGTGACAGTTGTTTCCACTCATTATTTCCCCCCAGGCACATAATTGAAGCCTCAGAGTAATGTAACTTATTCCTCTACTTTATACGTTGCCTCTCGAGCTGCCATTTCCAAACTGAGGGCTTTGGTCCCAAACCAGGTCACAAGGCTGTATTTATTTGATCATCAATTTTCTTCTTTTTTTAAAATCATTTTTCTTAATTTTGGGGAATGCTTTATTCATTTTTGCACATTTCATATAATTTCATGAATATTGTGCTTATTTTCTTTACTAATTTTGTTCATTTTTAAATATCTTTTTTTTTCATTTTGATCATTTTTTTTCATTTTGTGAATTATTTTGTTCAGTATTGCATATTTAGGATTTTTTTTTTAATTTTATGCTCACTTCTGTTCATTTTATGACTGATCATTTTCTTGAATGTTAAAGTTCATTCTTGATCATTTTGTTTATTAGTTTGTTCATTTTTAATTGTTCATTTTATGTTCACTTTTGTTCACTTGGTGGATCTTTTGTTCATTCTTTTGATAATTTTGTTCATGTTTTATTACTTTTGTTAATTTTCTTGTTCTTTCTTGATAATTATTCTGATGATTTAGTTCATGGCTTTGGATAGGAAAGCCATGAACTAAATAGTCAATTTCCTTATTATTTTTGTTCATTTTGTGCATTACTTTATACATGTTTTTCCTTTTTCATTCATTTTACTTGTTTTTGTACATTTTTCTGATAATATTGTTCATTTTATCATTTTTCATTATTTTGTTTAGATTTTTATTTTGTTCATTGTAAATTTTCTTGATTATGATGTTAATTTTCTTCTTAACTTCTGTTCATTTTATTTTTTTGTCATTTTTGTTACTTTTTGTGATTATTGTGTACATGTTATTCATTATAATATAGCTTCTGTTTTTTTGTTCATTGTGTGGATTTTTAACATCATGTTTGTTCATTTTTTTCATTTTCTTGCAGTTTTTGCTCATTCTTTTCATTTGTCTACATTTTGGTATATTTTCTTTAGTAGTTACTTACACACTGGTGTTCACAACAGTAAGTCAAACTGAACGTAATAAGTTCAGTGGTCATTCTTATATACCTCATGAAATTTTATATTAAATAGCCAAAAAATAAATATTAACCTACGTATGTGGATTTTTTAAATCTGGGTCCCAAGGAGACGTCACATTTCTTTTTTGGTTCATGAACAGAAAAATGTGAAGTGTTTTTTTTTTACATTTCCCTATCCAAAGCCATGTTGTTATTTTTGAGTTATCACCAATTACCTTCCTGGACGTCAATCCACAAATCTCCAGGCAACATTTAACAGCGATGTCTAATGACTTAAACTAACTGCAACAAACTACCCATTTCTGCCTTTGAGGTTGGTTTGAATCTTGAAATATGAAGTTGGAGCATTTTTAGTGATGGAAACCACCAGAAGTGCTAAAAATACCTCTGCCAGTCTGGTAGCCACGAGGCTCCATCACACACTCATTACCACACGACCTGAGGCTGGGAGGAGGGGATGTGGTCAGGAGAGAGGCACATAGCGTGTGTGTGTGTGTGTGTTGAAAGAGTTAGCAGCAGAAAGGAAGGGATGTGGTAAGAAAGAGGAAAAGAAGTGAGAGAAAGGAAAAGAAGAATATGAGGTGTGTGCGCATTTGTGTGTCTGCTGTGTGTTTCTGCCGCTGTGTGTATCCATTGTGCGTCCATGAGTATCTGTTTAGTGTGTGTCTGTTGTATGGAGCTGCAAGGGTCTTTTGTGTGTTCTAATATTTGGTGTGTCTGTGTCTCTATTGTTTTTCTCTGTGTGTGTTTGTGTGTCTTGTGTGCATTCTCCGTCTTGGTGTGTGTGTCTGTACTGTATCCACAGACTGTGTATATTAGTGGACAAAGTGACAATGACATCACGCATTGGTTTCTGGACAGCTACTTTCTCACTTCCTGGATGACATTTTGGAGCCAAAAACAGGATGTAACCATATTTGGAAAAATGGCAGCAGAGCTACAGGAGCGTAGTATATGTCAGGGGTCTCATGGGAAAACTAGTGCTAACTGCTAGCTTACTGACAGTATAACGTCACCAAATATTGCTAAACAAAGCTATATTACAGTGTTGTTAGTGTAAACACTTACCCACAGCTATAGACGGGCCTCTCAGGTAAAACTATGCTCTTTTGAATAAATAGAAGATACGAAGGTAAACTCAGTCTGACTCTGCTAGTGAGCTGAGTTACCATAGAGACATGTCAATCAAAGCCCAGGACAGGAGTGATTAGTTGCCATAATATCTTAATCATGGAGCAAAAAGTTAAAGATGGACCACCCGATCACTTATTAAAGGGTCCAACTAAAACATTTGAGACCATAATGACTCATGACAAAAAAGTTATTCACTTAGTATTTTCAGAGAGAAGTCCAATCTAACTCTATGGGAGTCAGAGCCTCTTGGGAGGGTGCCCTTTAAGTGTTACAACTTTAATTTACTTGTGTCGGCCTCACTGACCAGCCCGGGTAATTTCCCACTGACTGTATCTCACTGTACGAGTGTGTTTATTGTGTTTTATTGTTTTTTCTGCATTGTGCCTTTGTAGATCTAGAGAAAGCATTTGACAAGGTGTCGAGAGAGGAACTGTGGTATTGTATGAGGAAGTCTGGAGTGGCAGAGAAGTATGTTAGAGTGGTGCAGGACA
>JAQQAE010007583.1:0-15777 GCA_029823295.1 Pseudamia nigra | reverse complement strand
AGCTCGCTTGGAACCCCGGCCGAGCAGGTACTAAAAAAGTACCTGGTACCAGGTACTAATGGAAACGCTCCCAAAGCGAGCCGAGAAGGTACTAATGGAAAAGCGGCATTTGTTGCTCCCCTAGCCAGACTATGCAAAAAACCGCGACTTTTAATTCGGAAAATACGGTAGACTTCAGGACACCTCTCACTCATCACATGACCTTGACTTTCATCTTGAAGATCAAACTGAAATTACTGCAGTTTGATCTACGTACATTATACCTACGTACATCCAACTTTGCATGTTGAAAAAGTCTTATTCCCCGAGTTATTGAGTATGCTGATTGAAATATGCTGTGACCTTCAAGGAAAAATGGCAAAGTAATCGTCAATTTCAAAAGTGGGCGGGGGTTTAGCTGCTTCACAACTTCTTGTTTTAAGATTGTGAAAAATCATGTGAAAAATAAACAGTATAACCTCAAAATGAACAAAATATTCAATAAATGCTCACAAAATAAACAAAATAAGAAAAGAAATTAATAAAAATGAACAAAATTAGTGAGGTTTTCCACAAAATGAGCAAACCTCTTAACAGTATGAACCGTTTCAGTTCTTATTCAGCTGAAAATGAAACTAAAATCAATCCAAAAGGCGAAAGATATCACAATATTAAAAAAAACTCACAACAGTAGTTCAGCAGTGGTATGTTCTGATTTATTTAATTATCCTGGTTCCACAAATTGTTTAGTCATTTCTCTTTGCTGTGTCAGCTCAATACAGGCATTCTACTTGTTTGTTTTCATTTATTTGCTTAGCTTAAGTTCACATTGTTCCTATCTGAAGTAGGGCTTTTAATCATTCATACCACAACTCTTATATAGATGTGATACTGCAAGGTTAAAGATTTTCGTGGCGTCTTAAAAGGCAAAACAAACCCAAGTGCTGCCACTTTTTAGCTGCAGAGAAGAATGATAGGTTTCCCTCTGCTGAGACTGTGGTTTGCCCTCAGTTCATTTGGTCACAATACACTTTCCAGACACAAGTAACTGCCAGATATCCCATATCAATGCCTGTCTCTTAATGTGCTTTTCCATCGTAAAGGCTCAGTTCTGGTAGGCTTGAATGTTGTTTACATAAAGTGTGTTTAAAAGTAAGAATTAACTGCACCACATAGAGGTGTCTCTGAAAATGTCTCATGTAGAAAATCCCGAAAATGTAACAACCAGAGAATGTGCTTGTATGTCGCTCTGTGGTACAACCTGACACGTTTATGGATTTTACACTCTCTGGGGTTACTCACTCTGAAAATATGTGCACTGGGCCTATTTGCTGCCAGACTAACTGCATATTATTAGGATTGCATTACTACAGTCGGTTTTTAGATGGGAGTTTTTTTTGTGCAGGAACAGGTGGAATCATGGTTGCCTATGTTTGTGCAGCTGAATCGGTTTGTTTTAATAAGTCCTTGACATAGATGAGCATCTCTGTGACTTGCATTAAACAAACCAAATCCTCTTCTGTGTTTAAGGAGGCCCAGGCCGTGTGGTGAACGGGGCTTTCATGGTTCTGAAGGGTCACCGCTCCATAGTGAACCAAGTCCGCTTCAACCCTCATACCTACATGATCTGCTCCTCTGGTGTGGAGAAAGTCATTAAGGTCAGTATTTATGCATGGTCCTTCATCCCTTAAAAGTGTCTAGTTTTTCAAAATGTGCAAGGTGTTGGTTAACAGTAGGTGCAGCGGTACATGTACAGTGCATCCTGAAAGTATTCACAGCACTTCACTTTTTCCACAATTTTTTTATGTTACAGCCTTATTCCAAAATGGATTGAATTCATTTTTTCCCTCAAAATTCTCCACACAACAACCCATAATGAGAATGTGAAAAAGTTTTTTTGAAATTGTTGCAAATTTATTAAAAATAAAAAACCTGAGAAATCACATGTACATAAGTATTTACAGCCTTTGCCGTGAAGCTCAAAATTAAGCTAAAGTTCATCTGTTTCCACTGTTCATCCTTGAGATGTTTCAGCAGCTTAATTGGATCCATGTGTGGAAAACTCAGTTGATTGAGACATGATTTGGAAACTAAAACACCTGTCCACATAAGGTCCCAGGGTTGACAGTGCATGTCAAAGCACAAACCAAGCATGAAGACACAGGAATTGTCTGTAGACCTCCCAGCCAGGATTGTCTCGAGGTACAAGGCTGCGGAAGGTTACAGAAAAATTTCTGCTGCTTTGGAGGTTCCAATGAGCACAGTGGCCTCCATCATCTGTAAGTGGAAGAAGTTTGGAACCACCAGGACTTTTCCTAGAGCTGGCCGGCCATCTAAGCTGAGTGATCGGGGGAGAAGGGCCTTAGTCAGGGAGGCGACAAATAACCCAATGGTCACTGTGTCAGAGCTACAGTGTTTCTCTGTGGAGAGAGGAGAACCTTCCCGAAGGACAACCATCTCTGCAGCAATCCACCAATCAGGCCTGAATGGTAGAGTGGCCAGGCGGAAGCCACTCCTTTGTAAAAGGCACATGGCAGCCTGCCTGGAGTTTGTCAAAAGGCACCTGAAGGACTCTCAGACCATGAGACACAAAATTCTCTGGTCTGATGAGACAAAAATTGAACTCTTGGGAGTGAATGCCAGGTGTTACATTTGGAGAAAACCAGGCACTGCTCCTCACCAGGCCAATACCATCCCTACAGTCAAGCATGGTGGTGGCAGCATTATGCTGTGGGGATGTTTTTCAGCAGCAGGAACTGGAAGACTAGTCAGGTTAGAAGGAAAGATGAATGCAAATTGAATTGAATTGAATTGAATTGAATGCAGCAATGTACAGATACATCCTGGATGAAAACCTGCTCCAGAGCTCTCTTGACCTCAGACTGGGGCAACGGTTCATCTTTCAGCAGGACAATGATCCTAAGCACACAGCCAAGATATCGAAGGAGTGACTTTAGGACAACTCGGTGAATGTCATGGACATTCACCGAGTTGTCCTTCCGAAGCCACTCCTTCTGAATCCCCTCCTTCAGTGGCCCAGCCAGAGCCCAGATCTGAATCCAATTGAACATCTCTGGAAAGATCTGAAAATGGCTGTGCACCAATGCTTCCCATCCAACCTGATGGAGCTTGAGAGGTTCTGCAAAGAGGAATGGGCGAAACTGCCTAAAGATAGGTGTGCCAAGCTTGTGGCATCATATTCAAAACAACTTGAGGCTGTAATTGCTGCCAAAGGTGCATCAACAAAATATTGAGCAAAGGCTGCAAATACTTATGTACAGTTGTGTTCAAAATAATAGCAGTGTTTTTTAAAACGTGAGTCACGCTCAAAATCTTTAAAATATTGTTTATTTCCATTCATTGGGAACACTGCGCATTATATTTTACATCATATCATGAAGAAACTATTCAATATTTTAATTACTTTACTAAAGATGAAGGAACAAAGGATATTGGGCTGTTCAAAAAATAGCAGTGTCTGCATTTTTCATTACAAACTCAAATATCTACTCAATAAACTGAAAAAAGTTAAGATTTAGCATTCCTGTGGATCACTAAACTAATATTTAGTTGTATAACCGCTGTTTTTGAGAACTGCTTCACATCTGTGCTGCATGGAGTCGACCAACTTCTGGCACCTGTAAACACGTATTCCAGCCCAGGATGATTTGACAACCTTCCACAATTCCTTTGTATTTCTTGGTTTTGCCTCAGAAACAGCATTTTTGATGTCACCCCACAAGTTTTCTATTGGATTAAGGTCCGCGGATTGGGCTGGCTACTCCATAACCTTAATTTTGTTGGTCTGGAACCAAGATGCTGCTGGCTTACTGGTGTGTTTGGGGTCATTGTCTTATTGAAACACCCATTTCAAGGGCATTTCCTTTTCAGCATAAGACAGCATGACCTCTTGAAGTATTTTGATATAAGCAAATTGATTCATGATCCCTGGTATGCGATAAATAGACCCCACACCATAGTAAGAGAAACAGCCCCATATCATGATGCATTGCACCACCATGCTTCACTGTCTTCACAGTGGACTGTGGCTTGAATTCAGTGTTTGGGGTCGTCTGACAAACTGTCTTTGGCCCTTGGACCCAAAAAGAACAATGTTAGTTTCATCAGTCCACAAAATGTTTTTCCATTTCTCTTTAGGCCAGTCGGTATATTCTTTGGCAAACTGTATCCTCTTCAGCACGGCTTTTTTTTTTTTAACAGTGTGACTTTGCGGGGGGCTTCTTGCCAATAGATTAGCCTCACACAAGTCTTCTAATTGTCACAGTCCTCACAGGTAACTTCAGATCATCTCTGATCTCTCTGGAGCTGATCATTGGCTGAGTCTTTGCTATTCTGGCTATTGTTCGATGCATTCGAATGGTCGTCTTCTGTTTTCTTCCACGTCTCTCTGGTTTGACTTTCCATTTTAAAGCGTTGGAGATCATTTTAGCTGAGCAGCCTATCATTTGCTGCACTTCTTTATATGTTTTCCCCTCTCCAATCAACATTTTAATTACCGTAAATCACACTGTTCTACTGAACAATGTCTTGCAGGACTCACCTTTTTCAGGTTTTCAGAGAGAATTGCATGTAGAACATGTGCTGGCCTCTTTCTTAAATAAGGGCCACCTGAATGACACCTGTTTCTTCACATAATGAATGACCTCACTGATTGAATCCACACTGCTATTATTTTGAACACACCCCTTTCACTTCATTATTCAATTACACAGACTCAGGAGCATGTATATCATGAATGTTGGGTCTGTTAGTTTCTTTGACTCTACTACACTTACTGGTAATTTATTTGTCATGTAATAATATGATTTATACCAAAAACAGTGATTAATCTGATTAGTCATGTTGGACTGTTATTATTTTGAACACAACTGTACATATGATTTCTCAGTTTTTTTATTTTTGATAAATTTGCAACAATTAAAAAAAAAATTCACATTATGGGGTGTTGTGTGTAGAATTTTGAGGAAAATAATTAATTTAATCCATTTTGGAATAAGGCTATAACATAAAAAATTGTGGAAAAAGTGAAGCTCTGTGAATACTTTCAGGATGCACTGTATTCATCTTGAACACAGTCACTGTCCAGACGTCACAGTTCAGTGCACAGAGTCAGGCAGAGAATACATACTAGGATGAATGCAGACAGCTATTCTCTGCACTCACAAACCAACAAGAGAGGCTTGAGCTCAAATAACCAGTCAACAATCTGTTCCAACAAAAGTTTGTGATTGACTGCTGCCCACAGCCAATAAAACAACTCTGCACCTTTACCTTTAGAAAGAGTGAAACCAACACATCCCTAAAACAGCCTAATGTTTTTTCATGTAGCTCCTGTATGGTTTAAATGTTGGAATTAAATTATATGCTCTGAAAATGGTGTGGCTTGCTGTTATGCAAACATTTTTTATCCACATTAATGTTCACTTTAGAACAAGAAAGTTAGGGAAATGTGTCTGTTACAAAATAGCAACAACAAACTCATGTTTTTGCAGCGTTTTTAGCTTACTTTAGTTTGTTTCATAGTTCTCCAAAGTGACAGAAAAGCTAATAGTGTTAGTGGTCCAGCTGTTATACGTAGTACAGATGCACATAGGCGGTGATCGGGAGTTGTCTGTTGCATCCGCTTTCGCATAGACAGACAATTTGAGACCTGTTGCACTTAAATCTTGTACCAAACTGTACTAAACTACAAACCCAAAACCAAACCTAACCCATTTCTTCTGTACCTTTACATTCCTTTTAAAAATAGAATCGAATGTGTATATATTACAGTAGACTGCTGTCGAACTTCATGTGTTTTAATGAAAAGGCCAAAACTTCCAAGAAGCCACCTTAATAACAGTGAGTATGTATCCAATACAAATGGGCCTGTTCTGTTCTTCATCCGTTCCTCTGCTTTATTGCTCATTGGTAGGTGAAGGCCAACCTCAGATTCACTGTTTTCAAAATGAGCTTTGCCTCGTCTTTTGCGTCAGTATATTTGTGTTTTTTTTAATTCAGTGATGTATCTGCCTCTCTTTATTGTCTGGTACCAGTGAAACAGAACAGCTCACTGGAGTGTAATTTCCTGTTTCAGTGTCACATTGGTTCTCCAATATTCCACACCTTTAGGAGATTGGTGGCAGATTCAGTCAGTGGGTGAACTGACTGTGATTTACAGATTTTGACCAATTTCCTCCCACAGTTACCCACGTAAATGACAGGCAGACTAGAATAAAAATAAATTTATTTGAGGCCTGTCTCTGTCTCAACAAGAAATCCTCACAGCATAAATATTCATGGTATAATGTTAGTTACCAATAAAAATATTGGGATATTCTTCTTTTTTTTTTTTTTTTAAATCATAAGCTACTGTATTTTATCCATCCATGTCATGTTCTCTTTTGACTGTGGCCACTTAGGAGACCAGAAAAGAAACAAGTCATATCATTGGTGTGTCTTTGTGTAGAGGATCTACGGTATCATCCCAGAAATAATCAAAACACAGCCCCATAATATGAAAAGAAGAAAATGCAGACAGTGGGTAGAGTCTCTACAGATAAATACACTGCCATACACTTCTAATGGGACAAATGTGATGGTTACTTTTGTGTGGGGCTTTACATTGTTTTTTAGAAGTTTATACCTTTAAGACATGATACATTGGGAGTTTATTGGTTTCAGCAGCAGCAGAATGATGTAGTGTGTAGAGTAATCTTGGTTAATCGGATCTTTCAGTCTGAGTCCTTAGACAGTCAGACAGTAGACAAGCCCTAAAATGAGACATTGATCTGCAGTGACACTACACAGTTTGTGAGTGAGCACTGACTTCACTCTGTGGAACTCAAGCCTTCTATTACCACTTCTACTACTCTATTTACTTCCATCTGATACAGCAGAGATATCAAAACTGGGTTAGAGAAAGATGGAAAGATTGTCTGAAACCAATTCCAGTTGGCCTCTTGTATAAACATTTCACTGCCTGTAGAAGTGCTGGTAATTTATGGTAGCTTAGATCATACAGTGTAGTGTTTCTACTGCAGAATCAGTGAAGTCTTAAACTAAAACTTCCCTTTGATCTGTTCATTGTACAGCCATCTCAATTGGGTTTCTTTAGCTGAAGATAGTTTTGATCTGTGTTCTTGACTTCTTTAAAACAATCTGCAGTTTGACTGAGTCATAATATTTAGGTTCATGCTGCTTGAACACTAGGTTTACTGACACATCCAGCAGTTCTGTTCCTATGTAAAGTCGTATTCACTTACACGCATTCTCAGTTACAATGACAATTATCCTGCTGCTGACCTGATCAACAGTGTTAATTTTGACAAGAAATTTTAATTTAGTTTGTCTTAGTCTTTTGACTAAAATTAATCTTCGTTTTAGCCAAGATTTAGTCATCTGATTTGTTTTAATTTTAGTCCAATTTTAGTTGATGAAAATAATAAGCAATTTTAGATCTTTTAGATTTTAAATCTATTACTGATTTAGCCAACTAAAATTGCTTATTATTTTTGTGATTTAGTCAACTAAAATGGCTTATTTTTGATTAAAATGTTTTTTTTTCTAATTTAAACTTGTCTAAATAAATTAAATTACACCTGCTTTGTAGAACAGAACCTCTGAAATGTTCTGCTAAGATGTTTTAAGGCAACTTGTTTCAAAATGTTTAAAGGCTTATACTTTTACATTTAAGTTGACTTTCAGGCAGTAAATACTAAAGAAGTTGGCAGTGAGGTGGGCCAGATGTAACATAAGATTTCATCACTTTTTCCTTGATTAAAAATGTCATGAAATGACACTCATCTAATAATATTATAACATTTAACAAGTCAAACATTATACAGTGGTACCTCACTGTATGAACGCTTCCCCCTACAAAATATTTGTGGTACGAAAAAATTTTGGTTAAAAATGCATCCCAGCAACCGCAAACATCGCGTTACTAAAGAGATAAACCCGGAAGTGAACTATTGCCCACCTCGAAGTGATGTAAACAGTCAACACAATATGATGTGTGATAACTCCCGCGGGATGTAATACGGCTGAATGCTAACTGCTAGTAGCTCGATGTCCCTGCTACAGAGCTGCTCCTTAACAGTACAGTGGCCTGGGTAACACATCTGTTGTTTATGAACACCGCTAGTCCCCCACCTTTCCTCCTTCCAGGCCTGGCATTGTGTTGTTAGCTCTGCAGCCGAAGGTGGCTGACCGTGGTTACTGTTTTGCTAACCAAGAGGGAGCCAACAACAACACTGTTGCTCGGAGTGCTTATGGCTACTGTGCTTACAGCTACTGTTCTTAGCTATCAACACAATGGCTTTGTGTTATTAGCTCCAGGGCTGTGTTGATAGCTAAGAACAGTAGTTGTAAGCACGCCGAGCAATGACGTTGTTGTTAGCGCCCTCTCGGTTAACCCTCTCTGTTAGCAAAACAGCACCCATGGTCAGCCACTGTCTGATTTAGCTTAGCCACTAAGCCACCTACACTGCTTTGCTTCATCCATGCCGAGCTAACTAGCTGTTAGCCCTGCCGCGCTGACTCTAAACAAATCAGAAATTATTTTCACACATCAAAGCACACAGAACACTTGCTAACACTACGTTTCATTTCCCAGTTGAACGTCCCAGAAGTTAGGGTCATTCACTCTTGGTTCTAAGATCCCAGATGAGTCCTCAATTGTTATGAGTTTACCCTCTCGGTTAGCTTACGATTGCTATGATTCCATTCCCGGACACTGAAACCAGCCCCGGCACCCAGTGAGCTGAGACCCGCTGCGTAATATATACTTTATATGGTAGTTTTCGTGGGTCCCAGAACGGATTAATATTATATTTACATATATTCCTATTGGGAAAACCAGTCCCGCCGGAAGTGATTATTGCTGTACAAGCGTCATGCTGGAATGAATTAATTTCATACAGCGAGGTACCACTGTACATATACATAAACGTCAGCATTAATCACATGTTTGCATCATGACGGTAACATAACGTTACATGCTCATATGTTTCTTTTTAACAAGACAAACGTGACACTTTGTTTTACTCAACCCGCCAATACGGTACATTAGTTTGTCACATTTTAAGGAGACAACAACGTTGGTGCACTGCAGTTTTTATACAATATCATTTTACACAATAAAACAAAATAAAGTCTAAATGAGTTTACCTTTGAGAAAATATCCAGGTGGCTATTCTGTAAATGTCTCTTCAAATTTGTTGTGACAAATTTGAAGCACAAATGACCACTCTGCATATTTACAGGTTGTCTTGTTTTCATCGTTGTGAAATGGTCACAAACGTCCCATTGATTTTGTCTGTCGTGAACATTTTCGTGGCCTTTTTATCATCGTCTCTCCGTCTGTTGTCTTCCCAGGAACATGTTCAAAACAGTGACAAGTTTCTCCCCAACAAGGCAGACTGATTGGTTCTCTTCTCATCCAGTCCCGCCTCTTCCATTTTTTTGAGTGGCTCTGTTGTCTCTTCCTTGTATCGTTCCCTCCCTTTAATTGGATTTCGTCACAGTCTATTTTCATCTAGTCTTTTATTCGTTGATGAAAATGTCGGTCAATTTAGTCATAGATTTAGTCTCAATTATTGACTTAATTTTTAGTTTTTGTTTTGTTTTTGTCCGCAAAAAATATATTCGTGACGAAAACAAGGGTGAAAATTTTTCGTTAACGAAATTAACACTGCTGATGAATAAACTAGGTAGAACTCAAAGATGGTCTGTATTTTACTCTACTATGGCCTTGAGTCACAGACATACAGCACCTGTTGATTTTTATATTTACTTGTATCAGACTCCCCTTCATTTGAATATATGTAACGCTTGATGTCAATGGAGGCATGTTAAAAAGTCTGCATGATGTTTGTGTACCTTCAGTAGAATTTCATTAGCATTTTCAACAAGCCAACTTTAGAAATAGTAAATAGTAATGAGTGATAATACAGCATACATGACAGGTCACCTGGTCACTTGTTTATTGTGTTTATTTATGCCTAAATGATTATTCTATCAACAACAGACATTGTCATTTGTCTATAAGCCAATTTGGCGGCTTATAGACACATGCCACATATTTTATTTATTTATTCACCTATTGACCAACAGGTGACTAAAAGTAAAGTTACTGATGATATAGTCTTATTTAACAAATTTCCAAAAAAATACCAGTTGAGTAGCTGTGTTGTAGACTCCTTGTTGTTCAGTTTATTTTTCCTTATTTGTGCGACAATAAGCTGCTTTTCAACCTTTATTGGATTAACTTTCAAAATGTGCTGTTTGTACTAAACTTAGATTACAGATTTCAAAAGTGATTTACCTGAGAAGGAAGTGCTTGCATCCACGATGACAAAAGTATTTGTTTGCAGATGGCAAAGATAAAGCTTTTTTTCTTAGTATAGTAACATGACCTTTCAGCTCTGTGCATTTAAGTGAATGTTGAAAGGTGATACAGGTCCAGGTGTACTACACTAAGGCGCTATCAATAATCTTTGAAACTGACATGGCCTTTTTTCACTCTCCCTTTGTGCACATATTTTCATCCATATATGTTTCATGCTGTCACTGTGCCTTTCTCTCTTTATTCCCTCTGTCTCTCCACTCCTCTTTTTCTTTAACTTTTCTTTCATCCCTTTATCTTCCTATCTTTCCTCCCTTTTGTTTTGTTTCCTCTCCCAGGTCTGGAGTCCTTACCAGCAGCCTGACAGTCTGGGTGACCTAGAGGGCCGTGTGGAGGACAAGTCCCGTAGTCTCTACACCCATGAAGAGTATATCAGCCTGGTGCTGAACAGTGGCAGTGGCCTGTCACATGATTATGTCAGCCAGTCCATCCAGGAGGACCCACGCATGATGGCTTTCTTTGACTCTCTGGTGCGTAGAGAAATTGAAGGCTGGAGCTCAGACTCAGACAGTGACCTGAGCGAGGAGGCCATCATGCAGCTCCATGCTCGAGGACGCCGCTCTACGAGAACCACACCAGCAGCTCCAACTGCTGCATCAGCTGCAGGTCATCACAGTGACTCTGATAACTCATCATCATCTTCGGTCATCTCTGGAGGGGAGGAACAAGCTAGAGCAGATGGGGAGGGAAGGAGAAGAAGGAGACATCAGCGACATCAGTCAGGCTTCTTGGTGAATGAGGATTCAGACTCGAGTGAGTTTTGGCTTGATCCCATGCCCAGGCCTAGGTCACCAAGTCCCCGGGACAATTCTACTCTGTCCAGCCCCACGTCCTCCCCTTCTCTTCCTGCTGGAGCCTCCAGCTCGTCCACGTCGACGTCCAGCTCCAGTAGTGATGATGAGGAACGTCGGAGTGCAGTGAGGCGTCGTAATGTTATGCGTAGGCGGCGCATGAATGTTGTTTCCAGAGCTGGAGATCGGCCTGAGTCTGTGCAGGCTCTGTTTTCAGCAATAGACTCCTGCAGTTACCCCTCAATTTCAGTTGATGACCTGTCATCCTCCTCGTCAGGTGAGGAACAGAACTTTCTCCAAATTAAGCCTCAAACTGATAGCTCCAGAGAGGAGAAATGCCTGAGCCCTTCGGACTTTGTGTGTCCGAGTCCAGTCATGTCCCCCAAGAGCCAAGAGAATGAGGAAGAGAATGACAAAACTGAGCTACACAGACATCCATCTCTGGAGGAGCTCAGGACAGTGACTCAGGGGAGAACCGCTTTAGATGGCTGTCGTGGCGCAGAGGCGTGCAGCAGCTCAGTGGCTGTGGACAGTAACTCTCAGAGTCGGTGTAGCCCTGGGATGAACGGCCAGCATCGGGCTGCGACACCGGCTGGGGCATACATGAGTGAAAATCTTCACGTGTCCTCAGAATCAGAGGAAGACACTGGTGTCATATCTGAAGACACCAGACTGTCACCTCCAAAGGGCTCGGCTCTAAAACGGACTCATGTTGGATCAGAGGAGGGGGAGTCGGGCTCCTCTCCCTCAGAGAAGAAGTTAAAGACATAATTATTTTTCATCTAAGGAAGAGGTTAACAGACTTCATTTAGAAAGTGGGTTTTCTATGGGTTTTTACAACTCAGTTTTTCATTTTACGTTTTGGTTATAGCCATGAAACAGGAACTCACACTGCTTAAGAGTTAAGATGTTGGGAAGAAACTGGGGTTGTTTTTTGTTTTAGAACAAATTAATTGGTCGTCATTTCAGAGGTGAAACCGGAGATGACTTTGAAATGAAGGGAAATAAAAAACAAACTAAATATTGTTGTTAACAGAGGTATTTTAACTGAAACACTTTGGCTAATCATTTATTTTCTTGCGGTATCAGTGTTATTCTTCTCATGCTCTGGTTGTTGCAGATTGTTCCATCCAGGATTTGGAGCACCTCCAACGTAACAGAAAAGGTCTTATGGAGGACAAAGGCTTTGCAGCATTTTAATTTCTGCAGCTTCACACTGAGCCTAAATCTGATTGAGCTTCTTTTGATTTTTAGGTGATTCTCCACAGCTCCAGGTGCTCTAAGAACTGACTATGACTAGGAGCACCATTTATTTGAGCTGTGCATTGAAATGATGCTTTCAGTGTCCGCAAATGTTTTTGTGTTATTATCCAGCCCCTCGGTACCATTATAAGTCAACGCTCGCTTTTGTTCTCTTGCAATTAAAGAATAATTTGTTCTCCAGTGATAATGCTGCAGCTTCTTCCTGGGGCTTCCTTGATTCACAAGAAGATGTGATTGATGAAATGTTCCCTTCTTTGACACATTTGTCAGAAATAATTAAAAACAAGGTACTTCATTGTAGATTTGTTTTCTCCATCACTGAGCGCTGACCACGTTGCCATGACAACACAGTCTGAACTCTCATGAGAAACAAGTCTGCAGCCTGTTCAGTTGGCCGTGACCTTGAACAACAAATGTCGGCTGGAGTAGAATATTTTATTGACTAAACCAAAAGCTAGAATAGTTAAAGCAGTGATACTTCACCACTCTGAATAAAACATGGACATCAGTGAGTCTTGATGCCCATTCTCATCCAAAAAAAATGTCTGGAAGAATATCAAAACAAAATGTTAGTCTTTGGCCACTTGGAAAAATTGTAAGTAAGACAGCTTCACTGTGTAATAAATGTTTTCTACTCAGAACTTCAACTTAATTCTTGTCTTTTTGTAGAGGATTTGACTTCAGCTACATTTTTGTTTTTCATTTTAAAGGCAAAGTAAGTTGCCACAATTTTCACTTGTGTTTGTGAAACAGCTGTTCAAACCTGGTCCTTCCTCTCTGTTCTACAAATGGAGAGACAGAGAATCATGGTCTGCTGTGCAGGAGAGTGAAATGCATAGAAAGACAAGCTGAAGAAAATGACACTTTATTTTGTAATTATTTTTAGTGTGATTACATTCTTCTGTGTACCTGAACATGCCCATGCAAAACTTACTGAGAATGATTTAGAGCAAGGGTGGGTAACTCCAGGCCTCAAGGGCCACTGTCCTGCATGTTTTCAAATTGTCTCTGCCCTGCCCACTGTATCTTGATTGAACACACCTGATCCAGGTCATCAACAGTGGGTAGAGCAGAGACAGTTGGAAAACATGCAGGACAGTGGGCCTGGAGTTGCCCACCCTTGATTCACTGATTAGCTCCTCCCCTCAATTTGAAGGCGCGTTGATGTAGTGAAATCACCTGCTCTAGTGACTGGTTTGGAGAGAAAACCTGCAGGGTCTCGGCCTCCATGGCACGAGTTTGACACCTGTGAGGGACACGCATCCAATGTACTGTACATGCTTCTTGTTTTTCTCCTCAATCACTTTCACACTGTTTTCATATTGTTCTGCCTCCCGTAATGCTGCTATTGGCTGGAAATGCAAATGAAGCAAAATAAGGAAAATAGAAAATACAGATATAGGACATCTGCAGGTAGATAATGGTTTATTGTATGATTCCATACTTTTTTTGGGAAAATGTTACATATTTTTCCTTTGAGTAGCATTAAACACTTTTCCAGGTGGTCTCAGACTTGTTGAAGCAGATGGAACTGTAAGAATCACAGGACTGGAGTCAAAGTCAAAGCAAAATCAAAATGTAGAAACTTATTGTTGAACTGAATAAGTCAAAGTATGATATTGTGTTCCCTGAACATTATCAATTCCACTTGAAAAAACTAATATGGTCTGTGGTCACAAGTTGAGGCAAGAAATGCCTTTGAAATGACTAATAATTTGGGAAAAACAAAGCAAAAAATATATTGGCTCCACTTATTTGGAAAAATTACCTGCTTTTTCTATTTAGCAAGACTTTGCAAGAGGGAAGGAAAGAATGTGGCTTATACTAAATTTTGACCTTGTGCACCAGTGCTACACCTGATTTTATGTTTCACAAAAGTATCATAAAGCATTTTGAATTACATGGATTTTTATTTATTTTTTACATTTTGACAGGATTTCAAATTTTGGTCCATTGTTGAAGCCTGTTTGGGGGAAAAAAGTCATTTGTGAAGTCAGAAACAACACAAAGTCACTATGAAAAGGCAAAACCAAACTTCTGCCAATATCCAATATTTGACTCTATTCACATTAGGGGTATGACCAAAATCCACCCCAGTGCATCTGTACATGAGCACCTTAAAAGGTAATTACAAAAATGTGGACATGCCTTCTTCAGTGGTTTTCCTTTATTATTTTCAGCATTGTAGTTTAATACTGAAGACATCCAAACTGTGAAGAACATGTCTGGAATTATGTAGTAAACAAAAGTATAACCCAGAACATATTTTATATTGTCCAAAATAGCCACATTTAACTTTGCCTTTTCTCATCAGATTCACAAGGTAATCACCCAAAACAATTTTCAGTTCACAGGTGAATTAATTTGTCTTTTTTTTTTTTTTTTGCCTTAATGTGCTTTATATCATGCGTTGTCTTGTGCAGCGTGGGCAATCAATCCAAAAAAATCTCAAGAATTTTGAATGTTGTCTGTTGGTGTAGACACCAGAAAACTCAAACACTATGATAAAACTGTTTCTGATGAGGACCACCCTAGGAAAAAAAGGCCAAGAGCTACAGCACCTCTGCTGCAGAGAAGTTTATTAGGATTAGCAGCCTCAGAATTGTCAGATTTACAGCACGGCAGATAATATTTAGTGGTTTTAGCAACTGCACTTGAGGACACGTTCAAAGTTCTTGAGATTTTTTTGATTGACTGACCTTTATTTCTTAAAAGATTGGTGGACTGTCATTTCACTTTACTTAAATGAGTGTTTCTTGTTATAATATGGATTTGTACTGTGGTTGTATTAACACAATACAGATTTTGATTCTATATCTACCCTTCCTTTGTACAAGACAACTGATGGTGTAATGCACATTAAGAAGGCAAGAAAAAGCACAAATTAACTATTGACAAGACGCATCTGTGAAGCCAGAATTGTTCAGGCGACTACTTTGTGAATCTGATGAGAATGCTATGAGTGTGCAAAGCTGCTCATCAAAGCTAAATGTGTCTACTTTGGACTATGTAAAATATAAAACATGTTCTGGGTTATTTAACCTTTTTTGTTTACTACATAATTTCATACATTTTCTTTTTGGATGTAGTCAGTATTAATGTACAATGTTGAAAATAATTAAAAAATAAAGAAAAACCACTACCTAACTTTTCACAGGCAGTGTAATTTTGCTAAATCTGCAGAAATGCATTCCCTGTAAACATAATTTGACATCACTTTTCTATTTTTTTATTTACTGGTAATAAGACAGACGTGGACAATATTGTTGGTACCCCTCTGTTAATGACAGAAAAACCCACAATGGTCACAGAAATAACTTGAATCTGACAAAAGTA
>JAQQAE010007582.1:0-15778 GCA_029823295.1 Pseudamia nigra | reverse complement strand
AACCCAGAGAGAACCCACGCAGACACGGGGAGAACATGCAAACTCCGCACAGAAAGGCCCCACCACCCGGTGTTGGGATCAAACCCAGGACCTTCTGGCTTCGAGGCACGAGTGCTACCCACTGCACCGTGTCACCATTCATTGTCCCATCTCCAATTCTACATAGTCCCCTGGTGTTTTATATCATCTCTGCCTCATATCCACTCATTTAATCACTCACATCATGTCACATTTAGCTGGGATATGGGTTCTCGTTTAAGAAATTTCACTTGAAAATTGCATTGCAATTGCACCATTTAATCTTGACTGAGGTTTTTAAAAGACTAAACATGGGAAATGAGGAAATGTAAAGTATGGGAGAGTTTGATTGCCTATGGGTGTCTCAGCTCTCACTACAATCAAAATGTGTTTATGTGTTTAAAAAAGTAGAAATTAAAATTACTGGATTGCTTAAGGAGTTTTGTATATATTTATTTTATCTTCTTTTCATTATGTCTATATCGACTCACTCACAAGGAAAAGCAAAAGCAAATTGCGACCATGGACTGTATCAGAAGATGGACAACGGCTCTGTAACATCACCAATAGATTTCTGAAGAGTCGCAGCGAATCTATGTACAAACCACAATTCCAATACAGTTGGAACACTGTGTAAAATGTAAATAAAAACAGAATAGAATATTTTGCAAATCCTCTTCAGCCTATATAGAATTCAATACACTACAAAGACAAGATATTTAATGTTCATTTTTTACTTTTAGAGTTGTTCTTTTTTGTAGACAGATGTAGGTTTATTTACCTTGACATGTTTCGACAACTTCCTGTTGTCTGCCTCAGAAGGGTCACGTAGGGGGCTTAGTTGCCCTCTGTTGTCTGGTAAAACACTATAAAACAGCCAACAAGACACATCGCAGTAACATCATGTGACCCTCCTGAGGAAGACAACAGGAAGTTGTCGAAACATGTCACGGTAAATAAACCTTCATCTGTCTATAAAAAAGAACAACGCTAAAAGTGTTAAGTTGTTGAAGACAGTATGAACTTTCTTCAGTTATTTTCTGATGAAGGCTGTTTTCACCTGAATATTGAAACCTGACTATTTGTACAACACTTTGTGTTTGGGGTGGTTAATAAAACTTAAACATTTTCCCAAAGAATTGGTCAAATTTAATTTTGTTAAATCTAAATATTACTTCAATGAAACTGACAAACATGTCAGTCAGGCCTGTGTTTTTTATTTTTTTGCTCATATTTTAAAGTGAAATATCTCAGTATCAGTATAACTGGAGATTAAAGTGTTGAATCTTAAAACATATGATCATATTATTGTATTTAACTTATTTTATTGCATGTGTGTTTTTACTATACTTCATATATTTTTCTTATCTATTTTTACACATTTTTGCATTATCTATTATAATTCTAACTTTTATGTATTTGTAGTAATTTGTTCATATTCATTCTAATTTTCTTCCTTATACAATTCTCATCAATTCTGTGTCAGTACATACACATCTGATAAAAATAACACGACACATAGCACATCTATATAATACCTACATAAGTATGTGTCTCTGACTTGACTTACTTGATGATACTCATTTGGTAAAAAGCCATCAATCAGTCTTTTTCTTCTGCATCATTTTCTTCTTTTCTCTCTCTTGTAGCAAAAGTATCATGATAATGAGAAATCATGCAGGTATAAAACATATATGGCAGAGGGCTAATTAGCAGTAAGATCACCTGGATAGAAGTATCTCACACTCAGTGGTGTCGTGGTGCGCTTACAGATACTGTAGGTTCATTTTGTTGAATTTAGGCTTATTTTGTTTATTTCAGTTCATTTTCAGAATTATTTTGTTCACTTTGTTCCTTTACCGTCTTGACTAATGGATATTAGACATTATATCTTAACATATTCTGGATTAATTTAACTTCACTTTTCAGTCTGAGATGGATTTAAATGTATGTTGTTGTTTTTTTTTTAAATACATGAGTTTGAAAATGTACCGCATGTTTCCATTTTTAAAAGAGTTTCAGGGCACTTAAAGAGGGCCAGGGGAAAAAAACCCAATCCTTTAAGTACAGTATTATGAATATTCATATTTGTGTATAGTTTTGCTAAACCACATTTGTTTTTTCTATGTTTACATATTGTTACTATTGTCTACCAGAGAAATGCAGAAACCTTCAGGAGGGCAGATAGCGCCACTAAATGTTTTCCCACTACACATCAACATCATTTTCACCAAAAACTGGATCCAACAGAATAAAACGCAGTCTTACAACACCCTCCATCATGATTTACATTTCAGAGAAACTGAGATGTCAAACAATAAGTCACTGACTGATAAGATGAAGAGACAGAGGAAAACTGCTCTGAACAATCACTATGTCCTAAAAATGATCATTATAAAATATGGCCATGTGGTAAATCATGTCAAATTCTGATTTTACTACACAACATCCACACTGATGCAGATATCCTACATATAAAACCAGTTGCACATTAACAGACCTGTACAAAGAAAAAAAATAGTGTCTAGATACAGAATGTCACTAAATCAGGCCACCAGAATATCCAGACATTAGTCAGAACACAGAGACTAACATTGTGCCAGAATTTAACATGTTGGAATCTCATCTGATTTGCTTCCTGTTGAGTAAAACCCTTAATCATCTTCAGGGTATCACCCCAGTCTGGTCAGTGTTTGTGAAATATCCAGTTTAAATTTGCTTCCTTCTTGCATCCAGTCAGTATCCAGTTTCTGTCAGATTTACCGCTTAACAGAGTGTCATACGGTCACATGATTACATGGAGACTTAACATTGGACATGTAAATACAGCTTCTTGAATTTAAATCATCCATTTATTTTTCCTGCATCCAGTCCAGTGTTACTACTGGCTTTCACTGGGTCAGAATGGATCCTACCGTTCTGGGTCTGAAGAAGGGAAGGTGATTTGCATGACAGTTTAAGATGACCAATCAGGTGTCACGCAGGACAGTGTCATTGG
This sequence comes from Pseudamia nigra, assembly GCA_029823295.1. Lineage (NCBI taxonomy): Eukaryota > Metazoa > Chordata > Actinopteri > Kurtiformes > Apogonidae > Pseudamia > Pseudamia nigra. The sequence goes on along the minus strand of JAQQAE010007582.1, from coordinate 12,762 downwards.
AATTGGGGTTTGCACACCACAAACCTCAATTCCAATAAACTTGGGACATACAGTGGTGATACACAGTGTCACCCACTTTAAGAAAATTGATTTTTCAGATGCTTGTGAAGCTGTATCACCTCTGCATTCACCTACGTTCCACAGCAGAGTGTTTTATGATAGTGATCACTGTCTCCTCTCTGCTTAATGGATTCATGTATTTAAGCATCATTGTTTCTTACATGAAGGTACATTGTATTTCAATATTGTTCAAATCCACTGTGGGGCTTTTTTATCTACATATACTGTCACGGATGAAATGACTGAAAATGATACGGAGTCTAAAACAATATCATAAACAACAGTCCAATGTAGTTGCCAGTACTTTAGAAAATGAATAAGATGCTGTAAGATGCATCTGCACCACAGTTGTTTGTTGACTCTGCATGGGATTTACAGCATTCTTTATATAACCCAGATCATAAAGAGTGATTGTTCTGAAGAAGAAAGTATTCTGTTTAGAAAACAAATGAGAGTCTTTAGCATTTTAAAGTGTGCTCTAAATTTAACAATCATAAAAATGCTTTAATCAAAATACATTGGTCTGCCCCTGATTACATTACATGAAATTCCAAATAAAATCACACCTAATGGAAAAGTATCTTAATAGAAGCACTTCAGTGAAATATTGCATTTGGAGAAGTAATAAATCTTTTTTTTTTAGCCCATGATATGTAAATATATTCAGCATGTCTTGAAAATATATTTTTCTTTCATCCCAATTACACGCTTCAATGCATCTAAACACAACCTTCATTAGATCAGAAAAACAGTTCATTTGAAAACTTCAACTAGAAATATTTTGATGAAATTGATGATTTTCCTAAGCATCACCACACACAAAGTCTCTACAATATTTGCATTATGGTGGACACTGGGGAAGAAAAAAAAAAGGATGCACAGTTCTGTTTCTGGGTTGTTGTGCTACCTGCTTCTGTCGTTCAGTTGTCATGTCTGTTCGTCTCATTTTTGCCACATTGGTTTCCCTGAAGTTTGAACATGTCTTTAGAGGCTGGTGGCAATGTGGCTTCCCCTGCAGTTTTGCGGCAACAATTATATTACCACAGTTTTGGCAGCATGATCTAGACCTGTGGTTTCAGCACATAGAGGCACAGTTCAACCTCTGTGGAATCATGGTGGACAAGACTAAGGACTATTACGTGGTTGCAGTGCTGGATTCTTCCACCACCATGTGATGGGATTGCTGTGGGACCAACTGGCACAGCTGCTGCAGTTGTTTTAGCACAGAGCAGGCAGTTTACCTTTTATCCCTGAATGGCTTGGAGACAGTAAGCCTAGGTTAGCAGAGAAGGCTGACAGGATTTTGCTAGCAGAGTGAATGCTACTTTGTCATCGAAGCTTCAGCCGCCGTTGGAGGAGTGTGAGGTGGCCACTGTGGCTGCAGTGTCTGATCACCAGAGAGGTGAGGATGTACTGGGTTTCTACCATGACCATTCCAGTGCCAAGGCCAAATCACCACCACTGGCTACCACCAGTTGCCGGTTTGTCCGGAGGACATGCCTAAGACCACTGTCATCACCCCTTTTGGGCTTTTCAAGTTCCTGTGGATGCCATTCAGCCTTAAAAGGGCATTGCAGACGCTTCAGTGGTTAATAGACTCTGTATTGCAGGGACAATTATTTTTGTTCATTTACTTTGATGGCATACTGGTGGCCAGTTCCTCCGCAGAGGAGCACCTGCCACACCTGCAACTGCTTTTCAAGCGGCTGGATGAATATGGACTAATTGTGAACCCAGCCAAGTGTCAGTTTGGTCTACCTGCCACTAATTTCCTAGGCTACCACATTTGTCCAAAGGGGGCTGTTCTACTGTCTGCCAAGACGGAGGCAGTTGCAGTTTTTCCTCACCCTTGCACCATCAGGCCCCTGCATGAGTTTCTGGGCATGGTACATTTTACAACCGTTTCATTCCACATGCAGCCAAGCTGTTGCACCCCATGTACAAGGCTCTGGGGATTTAGAAATACAGTGATGATGTGGACTGGTCTCCAGAGTGGATTCAGGTATTTGAGGATGCTAAAGCTGCCCTTGCCAACACTGCCATGTTTGCACACCTGTCCCCTGTGGCCCCTATAGCATTCACAACTGATGCCTTAGATTTTGCGGTGGGGGCGGTGTGTGAGCGGTGGGTGGCAGGCACTTGGTAGCCTCTTGCCTTTTTCAGCAAGAAACTTTGTGACAGAATATGGAACTGTAGCATATTTGACAAGGAGCTTTTGGCTCTTTTCCTTGCAGCACTTCAGGTTCCTCCTGGAAGGCTGAGAGTTCACCAGCTTTGTGGACCATAAGCCCCTAACCTTTACCATGGCCAAGGCTGCAGAACCATGGTCGGCATGGCAGCAGCACCACCTCCCTGCCATCTCTGCGTTCACTATGGGCATTAAACATGTCGCTGGAAAAGGGAACCGGGTATCTGATTGTCTCCAGGAGGCACAGGTCAGCTCTGAGCACCTGGGCATGGATTATGCTGTCATGGCAGCTGGCCAGCTCACTGACACAGGCATCCAGTTATTAAGGACTTCAGAGACTGGGCTCTGACTGGAGGAGCTGATGTTCCAGGAAGGAGGGGCCCTGCTCCTCCACGATGTTTCCACTGGCCAACCCCACCCGGTGGTTCCTGCCAGCTGGCGCCACCATGTTTGTGATGCCATTCATGCCCTTTCACACCTGTGTGTGAAAGTGTGAGTGAAGCTAGTGGGATCTAAGGTTGTATGGCCTGGGCTTCTGAAGGATGTCAGGGGTGGGCAGCCTCCTGTGTGGCATGTCAGTGTGCTAAGTGGCACTGACACATGAAGGCACCTACTGGAACCACTTCTCATCCTCCAGAGGTATTTTGACCACATAACTACAATCACCTCCTCACCATGGTGGACAGAATTACTGGATGGCCTGAAGCTATACCTCTTTCATCTACTGCATCTGCAGAGGTGGTGCAGGCATTAATCTCCACCTGGATCACTTGCTTTGGCACACTGTCTGACCTCACTTCTGACGGAGGCCCCCGGTTTACTTTGGAGCTGTGGACTGTGGTGGCTGAAAACCTGGGGTGAAGCTCCATAGTGCCACGCCCTACAACCCACAGGAAAATGGCCTGTGTGAATGGTTTCATCACACCATCTGTGCCTCTCTCAAGGACAGTCATTGGGTTGACCATGTGCCGTCGGTTATGTTGTGTGTTTTACTCCTAATGATGATTTACATTCTTCCCTGGCGGAGCTCAATTTTGGCCAGCTGTTATGGATGCCTGGGGAATTTCTTCTAGATTCCCTGGCCCCCTGGTTGGGTGCTGGTTGTTGCTCCACCTTACAGGATACTGCCACTGTTTTTGTTCCAGTCCCTACACATCATTGTCTTTCTCAATCTTATGTGCCCAGGGACCTTATGTCTGCCAAGTATGTGTTCATCTGCCAAGACACCCATCTCACACTAGAATGGACTGGAAGAGGGGAAGAGGAAAAACGGTGTGCAGTTCTGTTTCTGGGTTGTTATGCTGCTTGCTTTTGTTGTTCTGCTGGAAGCAAACAAGGAAACAGACTCACGACTCACACCTGTTTTTTGCCATCTTACACAGCACTATGCATTTACACTTCTTTACCATACTTTACTGTAGTGGAAGTCAAAAGCAGAGGCTCTGAAACACCCTCAATATACAGTGGAACCCTGTCATATAAGTTTAATCTGTTCCAGCTTCACGCTCGTGATATGAAAAACTTGTGAGACGGGACCGGTTTTCCCATAGGAATACATGTAAAACCAATTGATCCGTTCCAAGAACCGCAAAAACTCCCATATACAGTATGTATTACACACCCATACATGCACATTTATTCATTTTTATTATTTTAAAAGAAAGTAATGTTAATTATCTGAAAAGAAATGCATGAAATTAGTTCTAAAAATGATTTATAATCACACTTACCCTGGACACTTGTTGTGAAGTCCATTGTTGAGGAAGCTTAGCAAACTCTTCGCAGCCTTCTGATCAGAACTATCCTTTGCTCCAATGCACCAGTAGATTTCAGTTTTTCGGTCAGTCTTGCTTCACTTTTTATGTTGTTTCCATGTTGTTATTGTTGTTATTTGTGTGGTATGCACCAATGGACACACAGGGATTGACTTTTGGGTATTTTAACACTCCGTTAGGCTAAAATGAGTCTTAAAGTTACAATGATGCAAATATAAAGTACAGTGGAACCCCGGGCTATGAGATTAATCTATTCCGGGATCAAACTCGTGAAATGAAAAACTCGTCAGCTGAGACCGGTTTTCCCAGAAGAATACATGTAAAACCAATTAAACCAGTCCAAGACCCAAGAAAACTTCTGTTAGAGGTCAAGCCTGTTGCTTTAAGTAGGTGTGACGATGCAAATCTGGTGTGTGACGTCACTACATAATGCGTGTGGAGATGCGTATGTAGAAGTCCAGCAACAGAGCTGTGTGTGATAGCTGTGTGTAATGCTAAGTTTCTTAGCCACAGCCGCTGTACAGCCTGGGACAGACAAGAGTGTGAGTGCTTCATTAATGTTTTCTGAGGAATGTTCTGTATGACTGCCATGCTGTATGAGGGTAAATAAAGACCCGGTTCTGTGCAATATCATCCTGGGTTCCCTCCTCTGTCCAGAATTGATCAGGACGATATATGCGGCTACCAGCACAATGAGCCAAGTAAGCCGACTTTTTTCTTTTCTGATTTTTATTCACTTGTTTTGCCTGTTTCACCACACTTTCATCATCATCATCATCATCATCACTTTCAGCAGGCAATGATCTTTTGCTAAAATAGTGAATCCAAAGAGGTTTGCCTCTGCCTACTCCTTAAAATTTTACAAAAATGGGTGACGCAAATGTCATTCACTTGGTCTAATACACAACCAGTGTGCACTTTCTTGGGCTGTTTTTATTCTATGAACCCCCAGAACAGTTCATAGTGCCACAACGTCTTCTTAATCTCTGCTGTTGTCGTAACGTCCTCCTCATCATCCTCCTCTCTGCTGCTCCGCTGATCTTGTGCTTCAACTTCATTGAGATCATATTATGGGTTTTCTTCTTACCACTAGCATCATTCTTAGGCCCCATGATGAAAAACCACAAAATGAAGCACTATTTCGGGTGAAAAAAAGCACAAATATTAAGTAAAATGACAAAAATTTGCGCAATGTCTTCCTCGTAACCCGAAAAATTTGTGTGCCAAAACACTCGTAACCCGGGGTTCCACTGTATAAATATGTTTTTTTTTTTTTTCAGAAGAGCCAGTTGCATTGATTAGTTCCCTAAACTACCAGCAGATCTGACCAAAAATGCTTCCCCTTAAGGTAATAATAACCTTGACCTTTGGCCACCAAAATTTTTTCACTCATGAAAATGTACAAAGGAGTAAGTTCAACCGCCTAACTCCCCCAAACTCTAACTCCTCCCTGCAAGAGTTTCAAAAGTCAGAAAGAGCTTGACAGTGTATTGGTGTCCAAATGTCCAGGTGTGGATGTGAGTCAGGAGGCATTCAGGAACATCAGGAGAACAAAGGATCACTGACACACAAATGGGACCACATGGAGCTCTGACAGTGAAAGTTCCATATATTTACTGGTCTTAACACTGAAAGGCCTGTATAAACATAATCAGATGCTTTCCCTCAAAAAACTGAAGCCTTGAAGTCTTTTCCAAACAGGAGTGTATCTATGTCGCCACATTTTCAAGAGATCTACCTTTACAATGGAGGAGAGTATGTCTGTGCGTGTCTGTCTGCCAGTCTGAAACCTCTACTCATTGGATTGCTCAATCCCCGAATCCTAACTCTTCCTCTTCCCATGTTACACACCTACACCAAACTAAAAAGTAACTGTGGTGTTAATAGGACTGTTTTAAAAAGCTAAATAATTAACTCATCAAGGATTTATGAGGTTAACAGTCTATGTATAGGTCACAGAAAAGAGTGAGATAATGGTATCAAAAATGACACAAAAAATGAAAGAAGTTTGGAATAACAGGTGGACAGTTAAACCCTGATCAGAGGAGTTTTTTCTACTAATTTTGCATGACATCCAAAACGGCTGTCCACACAATCATTGAGGTGGGAAGGATTAAAATGATATTTAAGGGCAGGTGGGATGTGTGTGTAACTACTGTGTAGGGTTTGGTTTGTAATGAACACGGTGAAGCAGGGTCCTTGCAGATCAATAGTTATTTCTTGTAGAGAGGCAAGTCAAGTTTTAGGTGATCATTTTTTACCTTTACATATCTAGACTGCTGTCATTTGCAGCCATCCTCAAGAAGAAGTGTTACATAATGCTGGTGTTGCCTGCTGACCAACTGTCCTGGTGTGGTGGACCTGTCTCAGCTTTATATGCATCATATTTTGGCAGTAACTGCTGAAGAGATGTTCTGGGACAAACTGTGCAAGCTTGACACAGATGGCCCAAGATCTCAAAACCCCCCTCGCAGAGGCTGGTGTCATTATTTTATATGATGAAACTAGAGTTCAGAAGCATGCATCTCTTCTACATTCTGGTGAGTATGCTGGACCTTCTCATCCAGATGCTAAAAACAGAAGTCTGCTGAATGCTAGAGGATGAACATCTGGCAAGGCACTCCAAATACTTAGAGTGACTTGATGTACATAAAAGAGATTCACTACTTGACAGTAAATAATGCACTGAGGACCAAACCAGGAGTCAAAATGGTGGAGAGTGTTATGAAATGAAGAGGCAACTGAAAGCACAAAACTCCCAAACATGTGTGAGCTGCCACTGAATGCCAGTAAGATGAAAATATTCCCAAATGTGTGAAACTTACATCAGCACTGCACAACTGCAGGACTGCTACTTATCTGTTTGCTGGATCACCTAAGATGAGAAGAGTAGTGTTGGTTGTGTGGAATGAAACGAGAGGTGAATGTGATGAACCGGCCACTGACGTCTGGAGGTTTGGTAGAAGGAAGCCGGACTGTGTGCCCACTTTGCTTAGCCATAGATGTTGACACCATGAGGCTGAAGTGGAGAGTATTCCCTGGTTCAAAATAGCTGACTGTGATTCATCTGGTCAGACTGAAGTTGCCAGAGCCAGGAAAACCTTTGTGGCTATGTGAGTGGAGGCATTTAATCAGCATTATTGAGCTCGGACTTCCATCGCAGTGTTCCCCCGGCACCAACAAGACAATAGAAATGTGTTTCACTGAGACTTTAACGTCCTCATCTGAAGATTGATTAGCTGCACAAAGGAACAGGTAAGTCAGATGCATTTGTACTAAATAGAAATGAAAAGATTTTCGGAACAGAGATGAGTAAAGATTATTTTCTGGATCGTGCTGTTGTGTGTGGCAGCAGCGTGGCAAGATGAACGGGGACGGCTAGAGATTTTAAAACTACAGATGATTAGGGGTGTGTAAGGCAGGGATGACAGTGACTGGACAGAAAATTAGACACTGACTTCTGTGCCTGTCTGAATTACACACAGGTTTCATTGGTATTTGTTGCTTTCAGAGCCAATGGCATCTTCCTTCTCTCAATTCATGGCCATAGACCGTATTTAAAAGATGGAAAACCCTCCATGATGTAACCCATAGGTTTCTGAAGAGCTCCTTGGAAATTCAAGCAAGGCATGTCTGGGAACTGCCATATTGGCACATCTGACGATTATCCTGACTGTTTCCTCACTTGACACCTGTTTACAGAAAAGCACACTTCGCATTTTCTTATGTGCGCTTTTTTTAAAACCCAAATTCAAATTTGCCTCATAGTTTATGTGCTTTAACAACAAAACTTTCCTGTTTCTAAATGTTGCCCCCCCCCCCCCACACACACACAGTTAAAGCTTCTCATCTTGTTGAATAATCCTTATGATACTGTAATGCAACTCGTTCATGCATAACCCGACAGGACGTTCGAGTAGGAGGGATACTGGCATAAAATACATGTGTGTGGATGACACAGCAGGGGAGCGGTGAGACGAAACAGTAATGGAAAAAATTCTGTTGATCATGATTGCTGGTGGTGAAATTGCCACTCTGTATTTCCCTGAAAAATTTCCCAGTGTGTCACCATTGACAGAGGATACAACGTCTACAATTATTTATCCAGGTAGAGATTCAGTTCAATATCACCTTCTCCTCTTCCTCCTCATCCTCATCTTATTCCACCACCAATCCCCCATTCCTTGCCCCCCCCGCTCCTTCCTGCTCTGGACCAATTTGGGTTGGTGAGGCGATGGTTATCTAAATGCAAAGTGATGCTGTAATAGCACTCAGCGAGGAGACGTAAACGACTACTGAGACCCCGAGATGCAGGAGGAAGGTTGGAGGAGAGGGGTGGGGTGTTCTGGTGAACGAGATCTCTACAATGGAGACGCAGAAAAGCAGGATGATGTTGAAAAGCAGAATGAGAGAGGGGAGTGTACATGTAAGGTTTAACCAAAAAGAAAATAATTTATACAAAACTGGGAATGTGATAAAAGAATGAAATTACACATGAGAAGGGACGACAGGAAGGAAGAAAAAAAAATCAACAAATTCTCAAAAAACCCATGTCATTAAATCTATTTGAATTTAAGGAATTTTATATACAGGGTTGCCTTTCTAGTTGTAAATAATGTTTTTATCAACATTCAATGCAATTCTTCCTCCGCTGAACAGTCAGAGATTACACTTTTGAATGAGTGAACATAGTTAAGTTTTAAAGGAGGTAGAAGTGGGGTGTTGGCACTGGGTTTTTAATTAAAATGCATGTACATTAATGCATCCCCCTACTTAATCTATGTTTTCCAAGGTGGGAGGGCCATCTTCAATTATGGTACCCCTCATTGGTCCTTAACATTACTATGGCTAGGCTAGGTGTGTTGTTTCAGAGTCTGCCAGCTTTAAAGTGGTTGATTTGTTTCACAAGAACAGAGATTTAAAGCGCTCTAGAAGGCAGTTGGTTAAAAAGCCATTATTATCTGCAGAAACAGGTAGATACAGTATTTGTCTGACCATCCCGTGTCTGACTCTGCATTGTCCAAGTCCACATACCTGGCATGTCAACCCAATAGCTTGAAAATGAGCAGACCAATTGAATTGAAAGCAACCATGCTTAATCATCACTTAAAGCTCTGCATCCTATCAATGTTTGAGATGTGTGGCACAATTGGTTTTCAAAAGGGTGCCTGAAACTTGCCACAGTTATTTGCCACTTAAAGATCTTCATCCTGTCAAAGTTTGAGATTAGTAGTGCTAGTCATTTTTGATAGAGGATGCTACTGCTTGTATCACAAAAAAATCTTATAAAGGAATCAATATACATGACACTTGCCATGATTACTTGAATATCTACATCCTATAAACTCTGGAGATAAGTGCCACTAGTGCAAATAAAAAATGATATATCTTGAAAATGACTTTACCAATTTACTTTTCTTTATACTTAGACATCTACTGTATTTCCCGGATAACACGTTGCGGTTTTTTGCGTAGTCTGGCTAGGGGAGTGACAAATATACCGGGGAGACTAGTATATTAAATTATTTTGAGTATTGGTTGTTTGTCACACTGACAGCAGCTAGAGGGCACTCTAGGCTTGTGTACCTGCATCTACCGCATCTGTATTACTGACAATTTAAAATGTAGACATTACCGGTAACAACCACACCTGCCATCAGCTTAACACCGAATGTGTCGGTGCCGTCACTTACCCGGTGAGGGGGGGAGGCGAGCCGCGAACTCTCGCTTCTGGCATCAAGCGCACGGCCACGCGCGTGACGTGCGTTCCCCGAACAAATGTGACACTTTCTCCAGAACGACTTATACACGTTTTTTTCTTCTTCAATATACATTTTTTGGCTTGTGCGACTAACATTCTGGAGCAACATATCACCCGAAAAATACAGTACTGTATAGCCAAACCAATTTACTTGAGCCTTGTATAATTAGTGACCACAATCAAAGCTCAACTCTATCAACTTTTGTGATATATGATGTTCCAATTGTGATAGTTCATGTTTGCAAAGAATCAACTCAATATCTTGAAAGTGGATAAATCAATGTTCCTGAAACATGCCATACTTGAACATCCCCATCCTGTCAAATTTTTGGTGGTGATACCTACCTACATACCTACCTACTAGGGATGGGAATGAAGAACCGGTTCTTGTTGAGAACTGGCTTCCAGTGGCTCAGTTTTTTGGGATTATTATAGTGCTGGCCTTAACAATTCTGCTATTCAACACGCATGACATCACACGCATGCAGCACTGGTTTGTTTACAATGTATCATGTCGATCAGGAAGAAGTGCAGTGATATTTTACATGTCAAGACAATAGCAGAGCCTCTTGGAATACTTGCAAAGCTGTCATTTCATATAAGGGAGGAAATTCCTTTATGCACCCAGCATGTACAGTCATTTCATGCAGCATGCAATGCCACGTTTTTGACAGCCTGCTCAGCAGCAGCAGCAGCAGTATGGCTAATGTTAGTGCAGCATCTGTCGCAAAAGGTAATATACTCCTCCAGATTCTGTCTACTGTGTTACTTAGCGCTATTTGATCAACAGTGTGAACTTGCTTTCACTATACATATAACCTCCATTTCCACTGATTAAATTAAGGGTCTCAAACATATTCACAGCGGTGGACTGTTGGAAGCTTGGTTGATGCTGGGGGCAGGACATTGTATTTCTGTAACAGACCTAAATTGGCTGTGTTTGAATCAGGGGTATTGTAATTATTGTAATGTATCGCGTATAATGCATTATACATACATTAATATGAACAGAACTAATATGAACTTCATATGTTATCAAATTTAGAACAAAGCAAGGATTTGAAAAATTGAGATCATATTTAAAATAAAACCCTTAAGTATTCATTTTCTGCTCTCCCAACATGAGCAGTTTGCTCACTGAGAAGGGTTGAATCACAACAAGTAGTCAGAAATATACAATGAAAATCTAAAAAACATGGAAATATTTGAACCATAAATAGTCTCTTCTGTGTTGACTGTGTCCTCTGCTCTAATGCTCCTCTGTGTTTCCTGGTGTGTGATGCACTGATCCACTGTCAGCTCACCTGTGCAGGTGTGGGACTTCTCCAAATCCTCTGCACTCTTTTTCACTGGACATCACAGGTGGTATCAGTTACATCAGTCTGTCCCAACATGGTTTCCTGGTTTCATGGAGCATGTTTGGTAAAGTGATACTTTACCAAACAAGCTGTTATTACGGCTCTTATGTGCATTAAAACCCAAACGTTTTACTGCATCCACAGATGACGACTGAGGGACGTACAGTGTCACTGTTCTCATCCACACCAAGAGCATATGCTGTTAATCTTTTTTTTTTTTCCATCAGCTTTACAGTGTGAAGTTCATGTACATGATCGGTAACAGTATTTAATCTGAGGCTGTATTTAGAAACGTTTGCTTTTCATCTGAACACATGATGTCATTTACTTTGATCCACTTCACAACTCTCCGTCAGTAAAAGGCTGCAATAGAAGGTGTCCCTGGTCTCATACAGTCGTTAATAATGCCGTGATAAATCTGTCTTTCGCATCATCCACACATTTTAATTTTGTGAACATAGTCTGATGTGACAGATTCTTTTGAAGTCTTGTACATTCTGCAGCTTCTACAGTGTGTAAAGGTTTTTGGAGCCTACATGTCCCAGTGGTTTGTCTCTTAGTGCCATCATCCATCCATCCATTTTATACCCCTTAATCCTCACAAGGGTCGGGGGAGGAGGGGGTGCTGGAGCCTATCCCAGCTGACTTGGGGCTAAGGCAGAGTCACCAGTCGGAGAATTTAGAGTGACCAATTCACCTAACCCCTAGTGCATGTTTTGGGTTGTGGGAGTGAAGTTGGAGTACCCAGAGAGAACCCACACAGACATGGGGAGAACCCAGGTGCTACCCACTGCACCACCGCGTCGCCATCATTATGTTCTGTAATTAATGTCATCAATGACATCAATGTCAGCGCCACCAACAAGGCGAACAAGACAGACATGTTCCTAAACTGATCCTCTCTGAAGACACTGTCCATTCATCCATTCATTTTGCGGTGCAATAATTTACTTTTAATCTGGAGTGACCAGATGGGTGCTCTCTGAGACGTGAGGAGCAGTGCAGGTGTGAACAGCTGGAGGGGAGCTAGCACTCTTGCAATGCATTGTGGCATTTGTACTGTCAGTTGACTGCACTCTATTCAGTAGCGGGCCAGTCATAATACAGCTATGACCGGCCAGCGGTTTAGCCATGTGCCTAAACCGCTGGCTGGTTTAGGCACATGGACCACACGTTTGACACCCCTGCATTAAATGTAGATGATGACTGCCAGAATCAGGCTGGCTCAGAAGCTGTAGCAGATAACACCCGTGCACTAGCCACTCCTTTCACTGAGGCAAGCAGAACAGAATGACTGAGGAGAGAATAAATGAACGTCACAGAGTAGTGACTAGGTTTGTGGGTGGGAAAAGATTTGCACAGTTTTTCCACGGTAGATGGCCCTGACATTCAATGAGATTCCTCTTATATTTTCTGTAGGGACATGATAAAGATTCTCAATCCAAAATACAAACCCCCATCAGAAACAGTTTAGCAGAACAATTAATCCCTATTTGGTATGAGGTTGAGAAGAGTAATCTCATCTCAGAACTGAAACTGTAGTTGCACAAAATCCATCCATCCATCCATCCATTTTCTACCCCTTAATCCCCGCAAGGGTTGGGGGTGGGGGGGGGTTTA
>JAQQAE010007581.1:0-15778 GCA_029823295.1 Pseudamia nigra | reverse complement strand
GATCCAAGGCGTGTGTTTTTCTTTCATCGACTGGACTGGAAATTGGAAATTGAGTCGATGAAAGAAAAACCACACGCCTTGGATACTATGACCTGGATGACTGAGAATCTTCACAGACATATTGCACACTGATCATAATGATTAAAGTGTGCAGTGCTGCCCTCTGCTGGATACTGGTTGTAAGTGAAATAAGTGACAGCTGTGCACAGCAGTGGCTCCCACTGTTTTTCTGGGATCCAATTGTTAGAAGTAGCAACTGTCAAGACCCAAATCATGTATATATGTCTCATGAATTAATGTTCTTGACTGTTTAAATGCTAAATTACCCATTTTGAGCAGGAGTAGGTTTAAGAGATTACACTTTTGTTTAATACACTATACAGTACAGTATGTGCTTTCACAGGCATGTGAACACATATAATACTAAATAATTGCATTTACACAAAGGTAACACTCATTCATTCTCAAGTGCATTATAACAACAATAATCGGAATAATACAAATATTACCTGAAATGCCAATTTGTTTGGTGAGCCAAATAAATTCAAGTAAATTAGTAAAGGAACAAAATAAACACAAATAAACTAAATAGATTATAAACAAAATAAACAGCAAAGTGACCAAAGTAAGTTGATAAAAATGTACAATATAATCAACAAAAATGAAAAAAAAATCATCAAATGCACAATAAAATGAGAAAATTAGCAAAACAATCAAGAAAAATATCAAAAATAATCAAAATAACAAATAAAAAAAGAAAATATCCACAAAATCAAGTGAATAAGCAAAAAAAATTAACAGAACAAGCAATAAATTTGATAATAAGAAATTTTGAGCTCATGTTGTTTATGTTTGACAGTAAAGTTTTTAACATCATGTATTTTACAGTTTCCTGGTTCTGAATCTGGCACTTACGCGGCATATGAGGCACATTATGAAGTTACTCACTACTTGAGCAGTTTTTTTTTCCATGGTGAACTTTGTGTTTGAGTACTTCTACTTGAGCCATTTACATTTTGAAGTAACAGTACTTTTATTGAGCACTGTTTCTATTTACTCTGCCCACCACTGTTTACAACAACCTGAGGCATGTGTTTGAACATGTTATACGTAGTGTACAGTACGTAAAAGGGCAAACAGCCTTTTCAAACGCGTGTGGGCAGATTAACATGTGTTCACAGGCTGTTTGACTCTGCACTGCCAGAGGCAACGCTTCCGTACAATGAATGATTACAACTGCATCTTTTACTACAGCCTAGTTTTACATCGGAGAACTCAAAGTCAGTGACGCTAGGCTGCCATCATCTATCCTGCTGCAGCTACGGTGTCAAAGGCACAGATTTCAACTGAATATTGAGACATTTTAGTCAGGCATGTGAGGATTACCCCTCCAAGGCTTAAAAGAAAATAGTGAAGTCGGCAAAATGCAGTCTAGTGAATTTATTGTGCAGCTTCAAACGTGGCAAAAAGGTGGCAAAACTCCAAAACCAGTGGATGTCCAGGTATGAATAATAAAACAAACACAATAAAAAAAAAAAACTCAGTACAACTTATGCCAGAACTTCTATTACTGGACTTACTGACACACACCAAAATGGCTGCTACCCTCCACAGCGTCTTACTCATCACACAACCTCACGTCAACTCACTCCACCCCTCACGGGAGCCCTATTTAAAGCCACTAGACTCCGCCCACTAAATAGGGAAATATAAACAAAATGAACAATTCATAACATTTTTAAAGTCCGCACCACTATGTATCAGTAAATAAATATGTAAACAATGAACAGATTAGTTTTGGTTGCGCTATGATCTGAATTACATGTTTTTAAAGTGTTGATTGAATAATTGGGGTGACTTGTGACATGTGTATACATCGCCTCTAACATTCCCACGCACCACACTATATATACACATTATATATACGTATATATATAAAAACATCACACGCTAATATTTTGTTGGATGCCTTCAGCTTTGATTATGACACACATTTGCTGTGGCATTGATTCAATAAGCTGCAATGTTTCAACATTTTTTTCATGTCCAGAGTTGCATTCATTTTTTGGGAGATTGGAAAGTGGACCACTGTGCACAGTCTTCTACAGCACATCCGAAAGATTCTTAGTGGGGTTAAGGTCTGGACTCTGTGGAGGCCAATCCATGTGTGAAAATGATGTCTCATGCTCCCTAAACAACTTGTTAACAATTTCATCCTGATGAATGGTAGGTATGATGGGTGCATCACTTCATGCAGGGCTCTGTGCTGCTTCCAGTGCCAGAACCTATTTTTTTACCGGCCAGCACGTTCACATCAGAAAAAAAAAACTGGTTTGGAACTTGGAACTTTGGTTCCCTGATGGAACCAAAAAAAACTTGGTTTTCATTTGGGAACCAAAGTAGGCATGTCATTTCGTTGATGGAGGTTTTCTCTTAAATACATGGACATAAAATAAACAAACTAAAATATACTTTAAGATTAGTGACACTACAAAAAAGATGTCCAAAACTTATGCTATATGTGAAAATAAGACAACATATTATGGTCTGTTGTTCACTGTGCTCCTCCCAACATTAATGCCATGTCTCTCATTAGAAGGCGCCACAGATGGCTGCTGTGTCATTTTGGTAAAAAGTAAAATTCTTTGTATGTGTATGCATACTTGGCAATTAAAGAACATTCTGATTCTGAGAATAACTGAACTCCAAGCCTGTGCGAACGCAGGCCGGTTCACTACATGGAACCAAGAACGGCTCCGGTTCCAAAACCACAGTTCATTTGGTGTGAAAGCAGCTTCGAGTGCTCAACAGTCAGCACACTGTGTTCTGGTGCATGGTCTATGTGTTAATTTGTTTGTGACATGAATTTGTTTTATTTGAGGGCACAAACACATGGTTTACTCAAATTAAAATCAACACCTATGAATGACATTGCATGACTATTCTCAAAGGCTGACAACGTCCCTCTTACAGTGCTGTCAAGTCCACTTCTGTTTACCCACACAGTCCCTGATCGCTCTGGATGCAGTGACTCCTGACAAACTGTACGCAAAGCCATTTCACATCTATTTTATATTATTTCCACTCCTACTTACCACCTTTGCTGTTCTGTAATGATGTTATTAAATGTCAGTGATGACAAAATCATGGTATCTGAGTTAAGAAGGGTATAGTTAGTAGTGGTTTCTGTAGGTCAGGGGTCAGCAAACTTTACAATCGGAAGTCATTTTTAGACAGAAAAGGAAAAAAATAAAAAACTGTCTGGAGCCACAAAAATATTCCGGTTCTTTACATACTACCTGATATATGACAGATAATTTGTTCATTTTGTTGATTTTTTTAAGCAATTTTTGTTTGTATTGTTTTTGTTGTTTGCATTCATTCACTTGACTATTTTGATAATTTTGTTGATTATTATATTTAGTTAATTTTCTATCTTCATTCAGTTGCTTTATTATGTTAGTCATTTTGTAAATTTGTCTTGTTCATTTTCCTGACTATTTTTCCACAGGTTTGTCTTACTTTGTGAGATTTATTTTGTATTATAATTTTCATAATTTCATTTATAATTTTGCAAATTATTGTTCATTTTCTTAGCATTTTTTTCATCTCTGATCATTTAATTTATTGCATCGTTTCATCTTAATTACTTTGTTTGTTTTGTAGATTGAGTTTTGTTCATTATGTAGTTCATTTTCTTCTTTTTGTTGATTTAATGCTTATTTTGCTTGATAATGTGTTACTTTCATCACTGGACAAAGCCACAGGGGCTAAAGAGTCACAGGTTGCAGACCTCTACTAAAGGTTCAACTATACCTCACAAATCACATTATTAATGTATTATTGAGGTAATACAGTTCCACAGATTATGTTTCATCACATTCATATTCATTATTTCCCTTTTAATTACGAGGTTAAAGTGTCTCCACTGTCTTCAGGTCTAATATTTCAAAAGGCTTCATCCTGTGGTTGTAAAACTAGGTGAGACATTCTTTGTTTTTCTCAGAGGAGACTTACATTGGGTCTCTTAAGATCATAAATCAACATCAGGCTCTATAATAATGACAGAAAGAGCGAATTGTTGTAAAATGTGCTTGTTATTTAAAGACACAAGTGATTCACAAAAAGGTCACATTTGCATAAAATTACAAAACATGTAGTTTTTGACATTTTCAAAAATAAAAACAGTGATTTTATCTTAATGTGATTTTGTACATAAATAAACAACCATCTGCTGTACTGTGCAGAAACATGCATATGTAGTAAAATTCAAAATGAAATGCAAGGTAAACAAAACCCAAAGCAAGGTGATGGCAGCTTAAGACACATCCCTATTATACCCGTAATAATTTTAAAAAGACAGCATACATGATTCATCTGCTTGAATCCAAGTGCCAAAAGTGTCACTATAATCAAGTGAAATGACATTAGCTAAAGTAACTAAACTGAACGGTTTTTTATAGTTTGATTTGTTGTTTTTGTTAGTAAGACTTAATAAGACTGTTTGTAGCAGTGTGAATCAAATATGAAGAGGACAGGTCAGGGCAAGTCAAATTTCAGCAAAATTAAGAAGATGAGAAACTTTAATTTCAAATGACTAAGATATCCCACAGACCGACGCATAAGAATGGAAATAAACCCAGTGTTCACGGGTTGTAAAAATACCTCATCTTTAGACTTTCAATCTAGTCCCGCCAGGAGCCTAGTGATGATAGTGTTTCTTTATTGTTGTTTTTTCTCAAATGAAAGTGATTTGTTTCAACAATTATTTCAAATTACTTATCAAGAAACACATCATGTGGGCAGGAAATGAAACCATTTTCAGGTGGGATTAACGCTGAGAATGGTCGGTTAGTATTTAATTTAAATAAGATTCACTGGGTGCAGAAACTCAATGTGAAAGTCTAAAGCAGAAGTACAGTGACCAGTACACAGATTAGACACGCAGTTCATCTGCTTCTATTTATTTTCCTGGATTAGCATTGTTCTTGGTCAAGTTTCTGGTTGACAGAGATTCAGCTGTGTCAAATGGGCACCTTATCCTGGGGAAACAAAAGACAGAGAGAGAGGGAGAGAGAGAGCTTAGCTTAAAATGAGGACTCCATACAGATCTGACTGATGACTTTAAATAAAACTGGGTTTGTCCTCTGTGGGTGCAATCGATTAGTGGACAAAGTGACGGTGACATCACCCATTGGTTTCTGAACGGCTGTTTTGCAGTCAATCAAGTTGTCACTTCATGGATGACATTTTGGAGCCAAAAACATGTGACCATATTTAGACGAATGGTGGCAGAGCTACTTGGAAAGTACTGCCAGGGGTCTGATGGGTAAGCGAATGCTAACTGCTAGCTTACTAACACAAAAAAACTTTACCAAGCATTGTCAAACAAGGACATATTACAGTGTTGTTATTGTAAATACTTACCAACAACTACAGTCAAGTGCATCTTAGGTAAAACTATGCTCTATAAAATAAATAGAAGATACAAAGATCCAATGCAGACTGACTCTGCTGGCGAGTCGAGTTAACATAGTGACATGTCAATCAAACCCCAGCATGGCAGAGATTTGCTGGATTATGTAATACAATGTAATACAATCAAGCAGCATCCACAGTGGCTTTGCTGTGAATCAAATGTTGAAGCGTCAAACTGCTTCAAACTGCTGGAGCCCCGCCCCCAGGCTCCAAAAGTGAGTCAATTCCCATATTAAATGTAAAAAAAAAAAAAATCAACATTAGAGTAGAAATAAACATGTTTACAGCCTGCAATAAACAATGGTTTTGGTCCCATTAGTTTATTTCCACATCTATGAGCAATGAATGGGTGATGAATTTTCATATAACTCTTCCATTTACATCACTAAAGAAAAAATGTAAAACAACCCAGACCATATTTTAGATTTCAGACTGTCCAAAGCAGCCACATCTAGCTTTACATTCTGTCATCAGATTCACAAGGTAGTGGCCTAGAACAGCGACTACTTTGTGAATCTTTTCAGTTTAGAGGTATGTATGACATCAGTTGTCTTGTGCAGAGGAAAGGTGGGTACAGAGTCAGCAGGGCAGATGCCACTACAACTACTGTACAAATCCATAGTATGGCAAGAAAAACCCATTTAAGTTAAGCAAAAACACTAATTTTACTTCAAGAAATGAATGGTTCTGGTAACTGCACTTGGGGACATCGTTATCAAGATTTTTCAGACTGACTGACCTTCATTTTGTTAAGCAATAATGGACTCTTTTCTTTTTACTTGAGTGTTTCTTACCATACTAGGACTATGCACAGTCACAGTACAGTAGTAACATATGAGGCATGTAAAAGCTTTCCACATAATATGCTACTACTCACCCATCCTCCTTGCTGAATCACCCAGCTGCCAACACGATGGCTGAAGAATGAAACCATGGCATTTTGGACTTTGCCTTTCAGATTTGGGGATGATTTTTTCACATAAAGACCAAAAGCCACTGCAGTCCTAATCAGCTGCACCTCTGGAGCAATGTCAGACGTCTGAGCAACTTGAGTCTGACAAACAACCTCCACACATGTCCCAAAAGCTGCATCTACAACCTGAGCAGGGATGAAACACAGGTCAAGAAATCTCACAGGGTTATATCCATTGTATTAAAATTATAAAACTGCTGCAGGTCATCTTCTTTAATTTGTTAATCAAAATAGAGACAGAAATTGACTACAACCTTGAACTTTTTCCTTGAAGGGTGCAGCAAATTTGGAATCAGCCCAGTCTAATCTATCACATACAAAAATCTGGTGACTGCAGCTATAGCAGTTTTGGTATTCTAGGTCAAAATAGTTTTTTTCAGTAATAAATGCTGCAATCTAATTAATATGCTACTAAGGTGGGGGTTGCCATAGTAACCTTTCCCCCTACCCTAACTACGCCTGTGCCAAGTTTTATTAGTTTCGGTCCAGGAACTTTGGAGACAGAGATGAATGTTTGGATGGACATGCATACGACCTTGAACTTTTCCTTCAACGGTCACAGTATATTTCAGTCAGCACAGTCAGTAACACGGGGTACAGACATGTTCGACCTACATAGCTGATCTTCATGGTCAAGCTATTTGATGATAGAGAGGGGCCATGGAGTCTAACCTATCACATACTCAACTCATGTATAACTATGCCCATATTGAATAAACAGAAGATAAGAATATCCGAATCTGTCCAACTGAGCTGCTACTATAGCGACATGTCAATCAAACCCCAGCACGGCAGTGATTTGTTGAATTATTTACTGTAATATCTTAATAACGAAGCAAAAAGTTAAAGATGGACCACCACGTTACTTATTAGAGGGTCCAAATAAAACATTTGAGACCATGATGACCCATGAAAAAAATTTATTCGCTTATTATTCCCAGAGAGAAGTCCAATGTATCTCTTTTGGAAAAAAGCTTCTTGGAGCCGGACAATCAGTTCCCCAGTGGCCAAGCAGTGGAATTACAACTTAAAGTTACTTCTGCATTGGCCTCACTGAACAGCCCAGTTAACATCTTGAGCTTAAAAATACATCATTATATAGTGCGAGTGTGTGACCAGATGTAAACAGGTCTACATTATGTTGAGTTACCTCTTGTGCTGCTGCTTGCTGCAGGTCTGTCAAAGCAGCCATGAATCTGGCATCTTCATTCAAGGAGTCTGCTACTTGTCTGAGTTTATCAGCTATCATGGCAGGGTCAAAATCATCCTCAGCTGCACAAAAACATTAAAAACTTTAAAACATCATGGACAGCCGCCATGTCAATAAGCCAACAAATCACAGCATGAATCAATTTGAGCAAGGGTGTAGGTTCAGTCTGAGCATTTGTTTGAACATTGGGAGCATTTCTAGTCAGTCATCTCTGAGTTCTCCATGTCTAACAGAGAACATCAATATCATGTTGAATTTCAATGCATTGATTTGTGCATTTTCTACAAAAGTTTATGAAGGGAACAAAGAAATGAACAACATAAAAGAAAGTGAACAAAATATGCCAAAGATTAGCAATGATGTTATACCAACACAACGCTATCTGAACGTTGTATTGGTATAACGTACAATACAACGTTATCTGGAGGGACAAAATAATTAATAAAATGTGTAAAAAAAAAACAGAATTCTCAAGAAAATGAACAAAAATTAAGGAAATAATCAAGATAATGTGTAAGAGTAAACTGGACATTGAAAAAACTGAAGAAAATAAACTAAATAAAAAATGCATAAAAATGAACCAAATAACCAAAAAAAAAAAAAAAAACAAGACAAAAACAAACAAAACTGCCCCAAGAAAATAAAAAAAAACAAAATATACAATAAATAAACAAAGTAAGCATAAAATAAGCAACAAAATGAAGAATAAGGGACAAGTTTAAAGGGGACCAACCCCCCCCCTCCCCCACCCGAAATGTACGCCTATGCACCAATATTTGTAGACGGCAAATCTCCTCCGCGCTTTGAACTCAGTTTGTTTGGTCCACAGAGACATACAGTATATAACGCTACATTGTATCTCCCATCATCACACATGACCTCGGATGTAAATAAAATGAAATGAAATGCAGCTCAGCCATAACCTACAGATGTCTGATTTCCTCCCTGAAGTGAAAGTAGATGCAGAAGGCAGTCGCTACAGAAAATACAGCTCATCCTATCTGACCAGAGAAAAAAATGCGGTAAAAACTTACGGCCATCATGCTCTATCATATCAACATCACATCCTTGACATTGAGCCCGGTTGCCGTCTTCAAACAGGTAGAAGACAATCTGCTGCGTCTGGTCCAGAACCTGTTCCTTGGTGGGAGCCATTGTCGATCGGGAACAGAACAGAGGGCGGTTCCAAACCACTGTAACTTCCGGTGTGATGAAACAAGAAAAAAAAAAACCCTTCATTTCATTTGACTCTTGAGGCGCGCGCCTGCCGTGGTTTCATAGAGGACTCTGAACTTGAGAGTCATTGCAGATAAAGATAACCTATACAATATAATTAACAAGATAGTACTGCGACACTACCAGTAATAAAGTTTCAACACACTTTTGATTAAAATGTTTTTTTTAATCACTTTCAACATTGTACATCCCTAATTCCAAAAAAAGATGGGATGTAAATTAAATGTAAGTAAAGAGAGGTTGCCGTGATCTGCAGTTCTCATAACCACATGTTTTATTATCAGTAGAACATGAAAAACATCAGATGCTGAACTCATTTTGAATTTAATGGCAGCAACACATCTAAAAAAAATTGGAATGGGGCAACAAAAGGATGGAAAAGTAATTATCACAAATTAAAAACAATTGGAGGAGCATTTGACAACTAATTAGGTTAACTGGTAACAGGTTGGTAACTTGAATGGGTATAAAAAGAGTATTTTAGAGAGACGGAACCTCTCAGGTTTAAAGATGGGCAGAGGTTCACCAATCTGTGACAAACTGTGTTTAAAAATTGTGGAACAATTTCAGAAAAATGTTCCTCAATGTAAAATTGTGAAGAATTTGAAGATCCCACCATCTATAGTACATATAATATTATGAAAAGATTCAAAGAGTCAGGGGGAAAACAGAAAGTCAAAACTGGATCCTGGTGATTTTCGGGCCCTCAGGTGGCACTGCATCAAAAACGGACATGATTCTCTACTGGATATCAGTGCATGGGCTCAGGAACACTTCTAGAAATCACTGTCTGTGAACACAGTTCACTGTGCTATCCACAAATACAAGTTAAAGCTGTATTACGTAAAGAAAAAGTCACATGTCAACACGATTTTATCATCAGTAGAACATAAGAAAACATATCAGATGCAATGATAAGTAATCTCATTGTTGATAGAAACATTTAACAATGACAATAAAAGCTGTTCTGATTCTGATACAGAAACACTGCCATCATATCTAGATCTAAGCTCATTTAAATTTAAATTGGCTTCAGACAAAATGGAAAACTGTTCTGTGGTCAGATGAATGCTTCAGACCATTTTAAATGAGGTTGCATATCTACTGAATACTTGTCTAAGGGTGTTGACAACAAATGTGTATTGATTTGATTTTCCCTTGGTTTTCAAGGATCCTCTTTATAGCGCTGTCAGCTGTCATTCTTGCACACGTTTCTTTAGTATAGGGTTTGACTGGCTGAACAGCAGATCATTCCCAAGGTGACATGGGATAAAATTCTGACACAAGTCTACTGTTAACATCGAACAATGCACTTTTCATGGACAATTTAAAAAATCAGGAATATTGGTCAGTTACTCAAGTACTTCTGGCTTGAGTATGATTGGTTACAACTTGGCATGATTTAAAATTTCAAACTCTACTGGCTTGTTGAGGTGGAACTAATCTATTTAAGCTTGTGATATCACAAATCACAAAAAATTATAAGAATCTTGTTTTCTGATTGACCATTTTATTGTGAGAATTTATCAGGACTGGCAGCACTGGTTATGTTCATATTTTTACAGCTTTTATTCTAAAAAAAATTTCTATAAAACCCAAACCAAATAAAGATGGAAAAAACAGGACGCAAAACTGTCCGTATGAGACTGTGATGACAGACATGCCAATTCACAAAAACCCACCATTAGAAAATCTCAAAGAAACATCAAAATGACACTGAATCTTTCAAAGATGTGAAGAAAAATCGGCAAATAAAACGCTATATTTGGATTTTAAAGCAGATGTACAGTATGTGATACACAGTAAACTTAAACTCCTGCATTTTTGTATAACCACATGTAATACCAGAAGATGGCGACAAATACCACACAGTGATATTCATTGCTGCACACTGGCTGATGCACTACACACCCACCACATACACATCAAAAATTAATTACCAAATCAGTTGTCTCCATAAGTATCTCTATTATTTAAAAACCCTTTGAAGTGTGATTATGCATATAGTATATGCAAATGCACTGATGTGTACAGTATATAACAGAACAATTCATTCTATGATGGGCAGTGTCACAGGATTACATAACATCATGGCATAGAATGTAGGACAACACCCCATACTACAAATATGATATGATACGGTTTCAGACCTGTCACTTACCACTTCACTTGCCACTAAATACTTATTTTCTCATTTCTCTAACCAATTACTACAGTATATCATAATTTCACTATAAAAAGCTTTACCTGTAGAATGATCCTTCCATCTGTCTACAGCCTCGACACAATATCACAGACACAATTCACACACCCTAGTGGATTTTGTTAAAATGCATATTTGCAAATTTTTTTACTTCAAAATATTCACCATTAATTGAAATTCTCCTCTGAGTGTGAAGACATGACAGGTCTGATGTTATATGTATGCCCCAGTATTATAAGCTGATAACTCTATAGCTGTTCACATTCTAACCAGTAAGCCTGGTCCTGTCCTTTTTCATCACACCACTTTGTATCATTACAGTGATAGTGAGTGAGTGATTGGAGTCTGTGGTCTTCCCCAGAGGTCATCATAACACAGTCGAACTAGTGTTTCTGTAGCAGTGCTGCTTGTGATCATAATTAACCATGTTTGGAACTGATTGGATCAGTAGGTGCGAAGCTCTGCTTTGATGTTTCATTACAAGGCTCTGATTGGTTAATTTTCTACCTACCTGAAATACTACATGCTTATATCAATGGGAGTTATTATGAAACAAATACATAAGTGTTACAAAGTGTCACATTACTGACAACCAGTAGATGCTGGCTCCTGTGGACTTACATTTAAATTCACAGTGGTAACCTCTCAGAACACATTCTTAGCCATAAATGCTAACGCCTGAGAAATCTGCACCAACAGAGCTAATCTCAAAGATTATAATGCAAGTTTAGCAAATGCATCTGATTGAATTAATGCTTCTTATTTCCTGAAAGACAATTTGACTGTTGTGGTTAATAAGTTTGTATAGTCTTGAGGTTTCGGCCTTCAATTGTGAACGCCTTGAGATAATCTTGTAATATGATTGGCACTTTACAAATACAATTGAATTGAATAAGTTATATTAGCAAGACTGGCTAATGTCCCACACTGCCTTGTCAGCTCATTTCTTTTGATCAAACATAGCCATTTACAGGTAAGTTCAGTGGCTGAACCATAAGTCAAATGTGGACGTGCAGCGACTTCAGTGTCCACTGGGGACTGAATCTCAAAGAATCAATCCCCATAGTCTCATGATGAAATGGTCAACTTTCCAGTAGAAACAAACATGTTCTCATAGTACACACTTTTTTTAAATCAGTAGTTTATTTCTGTTGCCTGTGAATTTTTTCAAAGGGTGAATTTATATAACACTCCCTGTAGATGATCCAGATGCTGATATTTGTGTATAATTGTTGCTATGGCCACCTTGATTGACAGGTGTGTCCAAGTGAAAGGCTTTACCATTTCATTTAGCAGCAGCCTCAGGTCCACACACACTATGTCTATTTTTAAACTAGAGGAGGCAGTGTTGCCAATGTGGTGGTGCCTCCCTGAGGGTCCGATTTTAAAGCATTTTGAAAAAGAGAATTTCTGAATAAGAGTGGTAGCCTACATTTATACACTTTGAGATTAGCTCTGTTTCCATCCAAAAGTAAAGCATTTTTAAAACCAAGTTTCAGAAATTCAGTAAAAAAGGGAATGTGCATACAGTATGTGTTTGTTTCCATCAACTGCCTTTTGCAAATCTTGGAAGGTTCCCAACCATGGTGCACAGATAAGGGTGCTAGATTTTAAGTCTGGTACCAGCGAACAGACCTGATGTCATTTAAAAAGCATCTTTCACTACAAAAATCTGAAGAGGTGTGACGCTATCTGCCTAGTGTTACTATGAACGCAAAGAAAATGGAAAACCTTGAACGTTTTCTCCTCCAGCTGTGTGCTCTTCAGCTTGTTGCTGTGGCATCGCTGTGTACTTACATGGATGTGTTCAAGGAGACGGATGGGTTGTGTTGCAGCCTTAGCTTAGGTATAAGCTATTGCATGTGGCTAATGTCATTTCCACATTTTTTACATTTGTTATTTATTTTGTAGTTCCATCAACTGATCCACATTTATTGTTTTTTGATGCAGCTGAATTTTAAACCTCCTTTAGGTGACAGTGTTTTTGATGCAAAATTTCAAGCTTTTTTGAAATTTGATATGTTTCCATCAAAATTAATTAGGCAATGGAAACACCTAGTGAACATCAACATCACATCTTCTTAGTAAAATGACACCCCTCTGCTGATAGTTTTCATGTTCAAAATTACTATAACCTTTAAGGGTCATGTTAATACATACAGTACATATGCCTGTATTTATATGCCAAAGGAAACTTCACATTATTTTACTGTTCTGAAACAGTGAAACATCACAATGTTTTTTGCTTCCAGACTAGCTGCCTTGGTTGTGAGAAAAGAAAGTGAAAATAAACACAATAAATAAGAGCATGTTTCATTCGCACATTATACTTTGGGATCTTGGCAGATGAGATGAAAGTAATGTTGCCCAGTCATGCAATTCCATCTCTTCTTGGAAGATAAAGCCTTGAATAGGAAGCATGCACCGGGATAATCAGCAGAGATGTCACAGCCACTTCAGTGCTGTCAGAAACACTGAAGTCTGTGTGAGCTATACACACCACTGCGGTTAAAAATCCCATTGCCAAACCAGGATTTTCACATATTATCTACACTTCATGCTTTATAAATGATCCTGCTGAGGAGATACATTTCATATGAATATACAAAATTTATCCTATCATAAACTAATATACCCAAACAGTTCTTTTACTTTTAGAATAATACCTGTTTATGAGCTACTGTACCCCAATTTATTTATGAATTTTAATTAGCCTTGACAGGAGTGTAAAAACATCTAAACAAAGGATCTGGTGCTTGAATTATGAATGATGAAGTAAGGGACTGACTCCATCAATTACTGACAAATTTCAAAATTGGAACATTTTAAGTAAACAGAAAAGTGGAACTGGATGGTGTGACATGAAATAAACAGATTGCTAGAGGAGAATTTGCATTTCACTGCTTGCAGTGCAGGCTGTATTTTTTGGACAGCGATGTTTGATATGCCTCTTGTTCACAGTAAAATGAAGTGAATGAAGTTTTGATCATGGATGGTAGAAGATGCTACCTGTTGGACACATGATCAAATGACCAAATGATGCTGTTTTCTATGGTATTTGTGGAAAAGCAGAAATGAAAGGGAAAAAATGATTTTAGACCTTAAGCCTATACTCTGACTCAGCAATGAAATAGAGCTGTAGTAATGACAATGATGTGTTCTTGTGTTTAACAAACTTTTCGGTGACTGATTTTACCCCCAGTTCAAGTACTGTACAGTACAGGGCACCAGTATGCTACTCTTTTCGCTGACTTCATAAACTAAAAATAAGAAAAAAAAAAGATCAAAAGCATGGTATTAACGCCTTCTTGAAAAAGTCATTGTTATAATCATGGGAGAAAACGTATTAAAAATGAAATTAAAATGAACTAAAGTCAGCAAAATGTGTGCAGTCTGCCGTCAGCTTTGATGTTGAACAGTCTGATGGCAGTAGGGATGAAGGAGATTATACAAGATTCAGTCTTATAGTGTAGTGATGTTAGTCGTCCACTGCAGCTGCTCCTCTTTTTGGCCAGAATGAAGTGAAGAGGATGGACTGAGTTGTCCATGATGTCCATCAACTTCTTCTGTGTCCATCTGATCACCACAGTTCCCACTGTGTCTAGTCTCTCTGCAACCACTGATCCAGCCCTTTTTACTCCTCAGTCTGTGTTCCTCCACAACAGACTGCAAACCTAAAAAAGTCCACTTGCAACCACTGACTGGTAAGACATGTGCAGCATCTTTGGGCCGATGTCAAAGGACCTGAGCCTCCATAGGTAAAATCAGCCAACTTTGTCCATTTTGATAGAGTGCATCTAAGTTCTGATCAGTCTGTCTATTTGTCCAGATGTGCACCTACTGTAGCTATTTCTTAGTCGGCACTACTTTGGCATCCACTCCACCAATGTTGATGGGCTGAAGAGGGGGCATAGACTTTCAAAAGTCATTTACCATTTCCTTGGTCTTTGAGGTGTTTCTGTCTATCCATGTTCTCCCTCTTTCTGTCAATTCCCGATAAACACCACATGTGTCATCACAGTATTTCTGAAAGTGGCAGAAGTCAGAGTTTCATTTGAAGTGTGCTTTCTGTAATTTGAAGAGGAAGGGAGCCAAAGCAGTCCCCTGTGGAACTCCAGTGCTGCTCATGACTGTCTCAGAGACACAGTGCTCCAGCCTGATGAACTGTGGCTTTCCTGCCAGGTAGTGTTACAACCCAGTTCTAACACCAAAATAAGTGTAATGAATAGGTCTAACACATCAACAATCAATAAGGCAACAACTCAAAGTTTCTGAGGCAAAAAATGAGAGATTTATTTTAACTGAATGTGCTTCAAAAAAGAAAATAAATTCAAATTCATCAGAGCTTTTCACAATTACTGAGTAGGAAAACTGAAACAAACTGAACCAAACTACCTACAGCAAAGTAGGAGTCTACCTCTATACCTTGGAGCTCATGCCATGTTCATCTTTTTACTATGATTTTATTTTTGTTTGAAATTGTCTTCCTGACATGTGTTTTTCTTTTTGAATTTTTTATGTTAAGACAGTAGTTTTCTGAAAGTTTGCGTGACATACTGTATTTCTGCAGATACAGTGACAGTGTAGCAGAGCCATCCATTCATCCATTTTCTACCCCTTAATCCTCGTGAGGGTCGGGGGGGGGGGGGGGTGCTGGAGCCTATCCCAGCTGACTTGA
>JAQQAE010007580.1:0-15778 GCA_029823295.1 Pseudamia nigra | reverse complement strand
AACCTCTACATGGAAGAAGTGGAAGAAAAAGCCCTCCGCTCTTTCAGAGGAACAACACCCCGCCACTGGTACAGATACGTAGATGACACATGGGCAAGGCTGTTCGGCGAGGCAGATGTGGAAGTAAATTAAAGTTTTAGTACCGCCGTTGGCAGCTGGGGCACTGTTCACTGGGCTCCAAGAAGCCCCGGCTCCCATAGAGTTAAATTGGAATTCTCTCTGAAAATACTAAGTGAATACATTTTTGTCATCGTGGTCTCAAATGTTTTATTTTGACCCTCCTAATAAGTGATCTGGTGGGCCATCTTTAACTTTTTGCTCCATTATTAAGATTTTGCAGCAAATTATCCAATACTCACTGCTGGGCTGAGAGTGTCGCTATGGTAACTTGACCAGCCAGCAGAGTCAGACAGAGTTGGACCTTTGCATCTTCTGTTTATTCAATAGAGCATAGTTTTACCTGAGATAGGCTTGACTGCAATTGTGGGTAACTGTCAGCAAGCTAAGCTAATGGTAGCCATTAGGGTTAACATTGCTTACCCCTAAGACCCCTGACATACTACACTTTGGTAGCTCTGCTGCCATTTGTCCAAATATGGTTACATCTTGTTTTTGGCTCCAATAATTTCATCCATGAAGCAACAACCCAACTGGCCTCAAAACCACTGTTCAGAAACCAATGGGTGACGTCACATCCACTTTATCCACTAGTATATACAGTCTATGATTCCTAACCATTTGACATATTGAAAAGGACATACTGTAGGAGTAAGTTATAAGTCGTTATCCCTCCTTAGTTTCCCTTCCTTCCATTTCCCTTCCATCCTCTCAGCCTCTGGACATTTATCAGTCAAACACAGACAGGTAAAGTCACAGCAGAGAGAAAAGCTATCACTGACCTCACTGCCTTTAAGTTTGTAACTTTGTAACTACCTTCAAGAAGAGTTAGGGGACTATCTGTCAGTAGGTTACACTGCGCAGCCCTTTGCACCACATCTTGCGGATATTTACTGCTTATTGAAGCTTTATAGCTGTTGTCCAGCTGTGCTATGGCATGACGGTAAATGCAAAATTCATATCATGTAGGTTACAAAATGAATACTGGTATAGTGATTTATTCATCAAGTAACTTGCAATTTAATTAGTTTTACAGTATTTCAGTTGATGAGTTGGTAGCTGCTGGCTAGAGGCTCTGGAGAAGGTTTAATTTGCACTGTGGTCATATTTTCACATTACAGTACAAACTTTCTTTGTCTCTAATTCAAAAACCACAGAAACTTCTGAACAGAGTGACTCCAGTTTTCATATTAGGAAGCATCAGGCTTGTGGATGACCATCATCCCAACTACTAGATCCAGTTAATTTTAAAGCTGCACAATTAATCAAATCACAAATGTACTTATATTCAGTCTGTGCAGTTATATAATCACAAAAGGCCGCAATTTATACCGTAGGTCCAGAAAGGTCAGTGTTGAGGGAATTTAGGTTGATCTAATTGTTCAGTTTGTTTTGTTTTGTTGATACTGTATTTTGTTAATTATTTTTGTGTCTTTTGTTGATATTTCATCATTTATGCTGAACCGTCATTCTGCCCGGCACTACTGTGTCTGTTGGTTATACATTTACACATAAACTAACCAAGCTGACTCAAACTGAAGTCAAAGTATTGGCTCCAGTAATCGCAGTATGACTTTTTCACCAAATCATGCAGCCCTAGTTGACATGCTCTGCACATTGCGACCAGACAAACAGATATGACTTGTTCACCCCTCCTTTGCCCTGAGGCAGATTTATCTGGAGTGACCACCCACAGCTACTTTTCCTCCATTTTTACCATGCATTTCTTTTATCTTTGCATCCCTGCAGTTGGAAAGCCTCAACTACAGGAGCCTCCCCTGTGGTTTGTGTTTTCTGTGATTTAGTGCTGTGGTTTCCATTTTGTTTAGCTCAAGGCTCAAAAGATAAATGTGAATGTCATTGGAGTCCAGATTTTATTTTAAACTGCTATAATATCTCAATTTTTAACTGCAAACCAGTGCATAGATCATACTATTCCCTGTATTTTTTACTCTTTAAATGTAAGAGGTATTAAGATGCATATAAGGAATAAACTTATTGTGTTCAATTTGTCTTAACATTGAGAGCACTTTTGATCATTTTTGTAATAACTTTTGGGGTGACACAGTGATGCAGTGGGTAGCACTTGTGCCTCACAGCTAGAAGGTCCTGTGTTCAATCCCAACACCGGAAGGTGGGGTCTTTCTGTGTGGAGTTTGCATGTTCTCCGGCTTCCTCCCACAACTAAAAATATGTACTAGGTTAATTGTCTGCCATAGTTGTGAATGCAAATGATCGTCTGTATAGTCATGAGGTCTCAACCTCAAATTGTGAAGCGCCTAGAAATAATCAGTGATTATGATTGCCGCTATACAAATGAAATTGAATTGAAAATTTAAAAAAAAAAAATCAAATAAGCTGTAAGTAAAAAAAAAAGACTTGTACAAAAATTACGAAAAAAAAACTGAACAAACAATAACTGTTTATGAAGGACATCCGTATTTTAACAATGCATTTTATTGGGTTTTGAAGTTTATATAAAGTCTGTGGTGTGAAAATATGACCTTACAAAAGGCTTTTTTTGTCACTTGTGACATCACAGGTCACTTCAATCACAGTAAAACTAAAATGCATTAAACCTGTCCCCATGAGTCAGCCAATTTCTAAAGTTGATTTCGAATTTTTAATCCACCCAGTCATAGTCAAACTAAAATAGTCTCCATTAGCGGGCTGCCTTTTCCTTATTTTAATAAAATTGATCATCAAATGTGCATTTCTCTGCATTTTTTGGATGTATTAAAAGGTATAAAAATCATATTGTAGGTGAAAATGATTCAATGTTGATCCTTCACACATTGATGAACAGGAAGAAACATTATCAGATGTTTCTGTGTAATAAAATGTGCACAAAAAATGCTGAGTTGAACAGCCCCACATTCCGTTGCCCTTTGACAAACATTGACATTTTCCAACAGGTCTGAAGCCAGTATGATGTGACGCTATGTTTTTAACGATCAGAACCAAATGTGGACAGCGACCTGAGTTTGCCTGAAGCTAAAGCAAGGTATTATATTGCTACAGATCACTACAATTTCTACAAGCTGCAGAATCTCTCCTTTTAAGGGAAATTTGGCGGATTTAAGAGTGTTTCAGGGGTTCATTTGATCTTTGAAAAGAGTGTGTCATGGCAAGAAAGCTTTGTGAAAATACTATATAGTTGTTTTTTTTTTTTTTTTTTTTTAGACAAGGCTTTCATAGGTGATGAAACCAGTAAAAAAACAAAAAACTAACTCTTTCAGAGGCTGAATGTTACGCACATCTACACCTGGATGTGTGTGACATTCAGACTCTAATCACTGTGCACTCAGCCTCTTTCTGACTTAGTGGCATTTTTCACAAACATGCAGTGGGCACTGATGTGCTCAGAATAGTAGTTTCACTTTAATCATCATCACTGATTGAAATAGTATAATTTTAGAGAGGCTATAAAAGGTGGTGGTGGTTATTGAATGTGTTTGTGTGCAGCTAAAGATTGCAAAATTAAAATGCTCATAGTTACCAGGTGAAGGCAAATCCTCTCCATGACAGCTTAAAATCCTCTGGAAACAAGACAGTTGCAGAGCATGATTCTAATAGAGATGCTTTCTTGATCTTTACATACCCCAGGGTCAGGTGATTTTGTTTTTTTTTTTCAGTGCACCAGCCTCAGTGAACACTCAGCTTAACAAGAGCCACAGTGTGTTTAATGAGCCAGTAGTGGAGAGTTGGTGTGAAGTCACGTTGACAGCTGCTGCCCAAGAACAGCACCAAGCTGCTGCTCTCGTCTTCTGACTGAAAACTGCACATTTGTCCATGTTCTTCCACCACTCCTTAACATAATTATGAAGGTCACATACAGATTAATTATATCATTTTGCAATCAAATAAAACGGTATGTCTAATTTCATTATTACTCTTTAATATAGCCTATTTTATACAGATTTAGTTCTAGACACCTGCATCTCAGTCCCTTCAATCTGGAATGCTGTTTGCACCGCTGATTTTATTTTTTTTTATTTTGCACTTAGAAAAACTGTAAAACTGAGGAGGGAGATAACACTGCAAGTGTCTATGGAGGTGGGTGTGAGTGGAAAAAAATCCAACCAAGTTCAATAGCAGTGTTTTAGTGGTGTAAAATCTGTTCCTGTACCAGACTGTAGATCCAGTCCTGATGTGTCTCCAGATTTATCAGTGTAAAAAAAAAAAAAAAAAAGAGCTGCATGCGTTGGCTATAAAATGTTATCTGTTAATTATTATTTTGCTCAAGCTTAAAGTTGGATGGTTGAAATTCAGACAGTTATTTCTCGTTTCAGTTCATTGGTAAAAGATATTAAAATGACAAAATGGTGTGAAGAATACACAAAGATAAAAATACTGAAAGATGTACAAGCCAAAAAATGACATACAAGAAGCAAAAAGACAAAAACACATAACATGAACATGACAAAAGGCCAAAATTGGGTGAAAATCATGTCAAAGACACTAAAAGTTGTAAAAGATGCAAAATAACACAAAAGGAGGATGACTACATGGAAAGGAAAACAACCTTAAAGATGGAAGATAAGAAAATGACATAAGATGCAAAAACAGACAAAAACTGCCTAAATGAGGTAAAGGAGGTAACAAAAGTCATAAAAGAACCACGAGATGAAAATGATGTAAAAGACTCAAAGACAAAAACAACATAAAAGATGCAAATAACATTGATATTGACAAGAACAAAAAAAAGTTGCAATAGGACAAGAAACTTTTTCATTAAAGCTTTTCTCTCCCTAGTTATTGTGGCTTTACTGTCCAAATGTCAGTAATATTTGTAGTGTGCCTTTTTAAGAGAGTTGTGATTCTGTCATGTGCAACAGTATTTCTGGTTTGTTTTCCAAATGACTGCCTTAACAATGCCGTATGTGTTGTAGGGAAGGTGTTTTATACATCTCAGAGGACTACACAGGGGCAAGAAATGAACGACAGGTAGCAGATATAGAGCATACTGTAGGTGATGGTATTGAAGTCCGCAGTGGCAGCTTGCAGGACAGAATAAACCCCTGCATAGAAACCCTGTGATCTAATTAAATTGCATTCATTAGTCAGTTCAATTCAAATGCCTTTATTTAGCGACAAGCATAATGAGCAGTTCAGTTGGAAAAAAAAAAGTGAATCACAAAAAGCAATCAGACTACAGGGAAGGTGAAATTGGTAACCAGTAAAGATGATGTGGAATTGGGTGGAGGGACAGACAGACCAATAGGGTGGATGACTGGTCACTAACATGTACGAGTTGGGGTCTTTCTGTAAAGTATGATTTAAATCAACCTCGTGCAGTTCCTTTAACCTTCACAGACTATTCTGATCTGTGTAATAAAATATTATGATCAGCGGTGTGAAATGCGGCACCAAGATCAAGAAGTACAAGTCCAGAGATGCATCTGTTATCTGAACCTACAGATCGTTAGTGACTTTCACCATTATGTTTTCTGTGGTATGGTGTTCTCTAAGCCCTGACTGCAACTTGTCACACAGATTGTTCCTCTGCGAGTGCTGATGTAACTACTTAGACAATTTTTCAAGAATTTTTCCAGACATGGAAGTCAAAAAAGGTCTTCCTAAGCATGTTGATAAATACTGATTTATCAATGCTAAGGTATCAATAAAGTAGAAGATATTTTTAAATAATTTGGTTGGGGTGGGACGTGGATTGTTCAGATGTGGTGATCATTACCTCCGCCTCACCAGCGTCTGCTGATTTTGGTGGAAGAGTAGAACTTGGGCCATGGAGGAACCCATTTACTTTTGATCCAGCCTAAAAGGACAGATTTACAAATTTTAATCACTTTCTTTAAGGTCACTTTCCAACATTTTTTATGACTTCAAATAATGTATACATCTAGAGGGGAAAATATGTGGTTGGTGCAGTGGTTAAAACTCCTCACAGCAACACGGTTCAGAATTCAGTCCATGGTCAGCACAGAACCTTTCTCTGAGTTTGCATGTTCTCCCCTTGGTAGATTCAAATATGTATTTTTTTTAATCTTTTGTGCAGTAACATATAGGGCCAGGGACCTGAATCTACCACCAAAGCTGAGATAACAGTGAGTGAATGAACAATTTTAGCATATCTGTGATATTTTTCTAATATATATTCTGTTGAAAAGGGTAGATTTTGGGGCATATCAAGATCTGTCAAAAGAGTACACTATTGATCTTGGTGGAGGTTTGCACTCTGAGTGCCGTTCCAGTAGTCATTGTAGTTAGATCTATTCTAGATCTTAGAGATGTTTCATGTCGGTTTTTACCTACAAATCACACCACAGTTGAGACCTTAAGACGCAAATTACATTTTACATCATGAACCAAAGTCCTTGTCAGCTCAAGGTGAAGTGACACGAGAAATCCATCACCCATATTTGCATTAAATCTAACTTCATCATGTCCATTTTTATAGCCATTCATCATAACTAAACTTTTTTTTATCCCTCCAGCTGATAAATCGACTTTTTGATTCATTCTTTATTGACATTATGCACTCCATTTTTCTCTTCCAAACGCCATTGCCAACGCAGGCAGTTAAAACAGCCGTTTGGACCCTGTGGGCCTGCAGCTCATGCTTATAGTACATGACGATCCACAGAAGTATCTGACACTGTGCCATCAATTAAGTGCAATGTGCAAGCACTCATTAATGAATATTATGTAAATGGGACTTGTTTTTGAAATTTGCTTTCTTCTTTCAATTTTTTGAAAAGGCTCATATAAAACTGGATTTTCATTGAAATGAATCTTTAAAAGCTTGGAACAAATCCCTGCATTACTAGGGATTCTTTGTTTGAATCTACATTTACTTTCATGAAACAAACACGTGTGAATTTGTGTTTCTCTACATGTAACTGACTGTGAAATTGCATTATGATGGAACTTAAAAAATAGATTTATAGTTCATAAAAGTCAAGCTTCTGAAAAATAGGTGTATTCCTGCACTCAGTACTTTGTCGGGGCTCCTTTTGCATGAATTACTGCATCAGTGCAGCATAGCATGGAGGCCATCAGCCTGTGGCACTGCTGAGGTCGTA
Organism: Pseudamia nigra; assembly: GCA_029823295.1. Lineage (NCBI taxonomy): Eukaryota > Metazoa > Chordata > Actinopteri > Kurtiformes > Apogonidae > Pseudamia > Pseudamia nigra. The sequence continues at coordinate 8,618 of JAQQAE010007580.1, read as the reverse complement.
TGAAGGCCCAGGCCGCTTTGATTGCAGCTTCTTTTACTGTGGCTCTGGTGTCTCCTATCTTCCTCTTGATGGTACTCCACGGATTCTCTATACGCAGGGGTGTCAAACTCATGCCATGGAGGGCCCAGACCATGCAGGTTTTCTCTCCAACCAGTCACTAAAGTAGGCGATTTCACTGATCAGCACTCCTTCAAATTGAGGGGAGGAGCTAATCAGTGAAATCAACTGCTGTAGTGACTGGAGAGAAAACCTGCAGGGTCTCGGCCCTCCATGGCATGCGTTTGACACCTGTACTCTATAGGGTTCAGATCAGGCCAGTCAAGCACAGTTAACACCATTTTCAGCAAACCAGTTTTGAGTAGTTTTGGCACTGTGGGCAGGCGTCATGTCCTGCTATAAAAGAAAATCAGCATCTCCACAAAGCATATCAGCAGGTGACAAGTGACTTTGGACTTGATAAATCTCAGTGGGCCAGAACCAGCAGATGACAAGGCAAGCAAAATTATCACTGACTGTGGACACTTCACACTGGACCTCAAGACACTTGGATTCTGAGCCTCTCCAGTCTTCCTCCAGACACTTGGACCTTGATTTCCAAATCAGATCCAAAATTTACTTACATCTGAACTCACAACTTTGCATCACTGAACACCAATGTTCCATTTCTCCTTCTTAGTCTGGGTAGGACAGTACTGACATTGTCTCTGGTTCAGGAGTGCCTTGACACTAGGAATGTGGCACTCGTCACCCATTACCTGGACACGTCTGTGTGTGGTTGATGCACAGGTTCTAGCCTCCGCCCACTCCTTTTAGGCTCCTCAGGTTCTTGAATCAGCTTTGCTTGACAATCTTCTCAAGGCTACGGTCATCCTTGTTGTTTACTCACCTTTACCTTCCGTGGTTTACCGTCTTTGTAGATGGTGTCGCAGAGGGTCTTCTGGACAACTGTCAAGTCAGCAGTCTACCCCATGATGTAATGTGTACTGAACCTGACTAGGAGATTTTTGGTATTTATACTGCATAATCAGCAATTTATTCAAACTTGAAATGAAATATCCATATAATTTGAGATTTGTTTTTTTCTTGGTTTTCTTGATCTGTAGGCCTTCATTATTAAAATTAAAATTTAAAAAATGCTTGGAACATTTGAGTATGACATGTAATAAGTCCAGAATATACTTCATTACATATACACCTTTGAGATGCACAGGACCTTTTTAAAAAAAAAAAAAAATAGTAGCAGCAGTAATGTTTATTTTACACAGTAACAATACAGAAATCCAAAATTACCATCAGACACATACTGTATAGTGTATGAAGTAGTGAACGACCGATATGGGTTTTTCAAGACCAATACTGATTATTATTATTATTATTATTATTATTAGTTAAGTAGGCTGATAACCGATATTTGGTACCAATATTCATTTGCAGTAACAGTGTAAAAATTGGCATAAAAATGTTGTATTATTAGAGTTGAATTATACAAGCACTTACTTTTGTTTAAATGCCTAATGCATATTTATTTAACCAAACAAATAGAAAATAAATGCCTCCAGAAGTGCATACAGTTCCTAGAGTCAGACGTTATTGTAGTAATCGTGAGCTGTAGAGTTTTTCATGTGACTTTTATGCAAACACACACTATTCTCCACATTACATACATTCTCCCCATTGCTAATACATAGTCTGCTGAGTGTTTAGAGCCAGATCGGTGAACTAATGTTATGGTAAAAACTAATCAGCCTCCACCTTAGCGTGTTTCCCTACAATAAAACAAGTGAATTGAGTTTTTTACGTGCTCTCTCTCAGTCACACACACATGCTTTTACCATCACAGACTGTTTAACTGTCAATATTATCAGCAGCTTTCTTTCAAGTAATTCACAGACATGTCGAGGGGGACGTAAGTAAACATAGCGGCAGCTAATGTTTACTCCGCTCTTATGTTATTCTGCTGCACACTGAAACGTTAGTAGATATAGAGCACTGGGATGTTTATTACAATTTCAGGTGCGTTTTCTGCATTTACCTTCGACACGTGTTTGCTCTCTGGAGCTTGTCCGCACGAGAAAACGTTACCTCTCTGCCGTGTGTATGTACGGCTTATGCAAACTGTGGCTTGCTTAACCAGTCACATGGTGCCGTGGGCGAACCGATGCTTGAGACAGTAGCAGCAGGAGAGAGAAAGCGAGACATAGGCGGCTGAGCCTAAATAACCCAGTTTTTAATTGATTTCTTGATATCGGCCTGTCGGATAAAAAAAAAAAAAAACAAAAAAAAAACACAGATACCGATATACGTCAAAATTTCAAATATCTGCACCAATAATCGGCCTGGCCGATAATCGGTTGACCTCTAGTTTAATCATCCGGTGCTAATATGACAACCATTTTTACATCAACCAATATTGCTAATTGTCACAGTAAATGGCAAATTTTGGTGGTTTAAGTTTAAAGGCTGATTTTTGGTCCTGAATTAAAGCTGAAAAAAATAAACCAGATGTTTATTTGTGATATTAAGTGACTTGTTTAAGATAAAAAAGACAAACTGTACAAAAAAGATGCAACAAGGACCCAAAAAGTTGCTAAAATAAATATGCCAAAAGCCCAAAAACGATGAGAATTGCATAAACACATTATGCATCTCCACTGTAGTCTTTGATTTTGTGAATTACCATTTATTTATTTATTTGTTTGTTTTTTCAGTGTTAATGTGGATTTTGATTTCATGTTAATACCAGCATACAGACAAACAAGCAGTAAACGGAAAAATAAATCATATCATTCAAAATCCACATCCAAATGGACAAAAGTAGACAAAATAATCAAGAAGGACAAAAAAAATCTTGTTATTGGACTGTAAACAAAACTAAAATGGACTCTAAAGATAAAAAAATTATTGCAATATAAAAATATATTACAATAATGATAATTAGCTTTCATTGTCCAGCTCTAGTTAAGTCACTCCTCTATATGAATAGGAAATGCAGCAGACCATGCTGAAATAACAATTATCCTCTGCCCTCATTCTCTTCACTGTGGTCCTTGTTTGGGTTTAATTGTTACTTCCAGTGCATGGATTCTTGCTTTGAATTCCTGCTAAACTGAGCAGAGAAAAATCACTAAAAACTTAACCCCAGGGGTTTAATTACATATTGTATTTTTTTTAACCCTTTTTCTTTTTTCACATTCAAAATTCTGGAGGATGTGAGGTTTACAATGAGGACCACAACAGGGAGAAGTGATGGTGATGAGAAACAGTGCTGGTTTTAGTTCATGTTTCTCCTGTCGCTGACGTCGTACAGAGCAGGACCATCCAGAGTCCCATTATTCATTCATTCGAGTCATTTCAGATTCCCATTTGTGCTCTTATCTTTTAACAGCGTTGAATAGAATCCATGCTCCGTTGCTTGCCCAAGAAGTTATTCACAAGAGGATATGCTTGGTTGAATACTAGGGCGAGTGCAGTGTGAAAGCATGTTTGTTAAATAAAAGTATGTTTCCTGTACTGGATCACTTAGCTCAGTAAAGACTTCATCTGGACCTCCGCTGTGTAATCCCTGTCGTAATAGTCTTGTTACTTGGGGAACTTGTTGCATTTACAGTTAAACAGAGCACAGAAGTTTTTTGTCATCTTTGAAATGACCATAGAGGCCACTAGCAAGAAGTCTTTTTCTTTATAATGTTATTGCTCATCTGTAAAAGATTGTCTTTCTGAGGCAAAGCTGCACACATGAAATCAATTAGAAGGTGCTGGAATGTGCTGCATGGATCTGGAGTTGATTTGTGGAGCAGAGATGGCCATATTGAGAGAGGCAGATCGGAGGAAAAGTGGGTCAGTGAGTGTTGTGTCCCAGCTGGTGATGGTGTCTGGAGGCCTCTGTCACTTGGCTCCTGAATGAGTGCCACAAACACCATTTACTCACCGCGCTGCCATCCTGTTCCGTCTCCATCACACAGAGTTGCTTTTGGCTTTTGAGGTTGTTCTTTCAAGTTTCAGGGCATGGAAATAAAGCAACGCCTTATGTTGCTGTTCTATTTTATTTTGACCCTCTGTGTATGTACAAGTATGTTTGCAAAAAAAGTTGGGTCACCCTGTAGAATGTGTGTAGAACAAAATTGCAAAATACTGAAACCCCATATGTAAGTGGAAGCAGCACAAAGATGTTGAAAATGATATATATATTTTTCTTAGTTGTATGTCCATTTTGAATTTGATGCAACACATTTCAAAAAAGTTTAGTCAGTGGCAAGAGAAGACTTGGGTCGATTAAGGGAAATTGGAGTATAAAAACAACATCCTAGGGAAGCTGAGTCTTTCTGAAGTAAAGATTATACGGGGTTCATGACCCTGTGAAAGTATTTTAAACATTATTCTGTAGTGCACATCACTGCATAGGCTCAGGGAGACTTCCAAAAGCATTGTCTATGAACACCATTCATCACTGCATCCACAAATGACCGTACAAAGAGTGAACCCTACACAAACCAGAACCAGAAACGCAGCTGGCCTCTCTGGGCCCGAGCTTGTTAAAAATGGACTGGAGCCAAGTGGAAAACTTGATGAGTGAAAAGTTGAACCTCTTTTTTTGGAAATTATTGATGCTGTATGCTCCAGGCTAAAGACGAAAAGGACGATACAGCTTATTATCAGTACTTGGCTCAAAAGTCAAGCCAGTGTCTGTGCTAGTATGGGGGTGCATTATTGCACATGGCATGGGCAACCTGCACCTTCCTGTAGACAACATTAATGCTGAACAATATGTGTTAAACTGGGCTGATGCAATTCTGGCGCATCATTTATTGTAAATCTTTACTGCATTGTGAAACTCACAATAAAACAAATGAGACACCACACTATAGAGCAGATGATGTCCTACATCAAGCCAGAATGGTAAAAGATTACACTTTCAAAATTGAAGCAGTTGGTCTCCTCCTTTTCTGAAACATTCACAGACGAGGTGATACAACAGTAGTAAACATGGTCCTGACTTAAGTATTTTGAAATGTATTGCTGTTGTTTTTAAAAATCATTATAATTTTTATTCCCTTGCATTTAATATGTTTTTTTGTGCTATATTTGGTTCCACACACATTCAATTTCTATTTTTACATTTTGCAGTGAAACAGTGTTGTTGCTTGTTGATTTGTGCTAAATTCTTTCTATAGGCAATGCAAGCTGTACTGTTTATACAGTGCAGAGCTCCAGTGGCCCAGCATAAGGAAATGCAGTGTGTGCTCCATATAGCAAGCAGTATTCTCACAGCCAAAGTATGCCAACTGGAGCCACATATCAGGAATTAAGATTTATAGTGAACTGTTTACATCAGCTCAAGATTGAAGCAGTTCATCTCTCAGTGACAACAAGCTTTTAAGTCAGTTTAGCGACTAATTTTCTAGAAAAAGGCATGCCAATTTTGTCTCTTTGAGCTTGGAAATTGTTGAGAAAAGAGATGGATTAGAGCCAGACTGTAGAGAAATAGAAGCTGAATTAAGTACAAACACTAATGCCTTGTCTCATGAATAAATAATCATCATTTCACACACATTTCCCAGAATATACTCATGACATCCTCTCTATATAAGACTTTTAAAATGACAAATTGTAAATCGACAGTACAGCATAATGTAACAACATAGACAGACATTTTTGTGTTTATGGAAGGCATGCCAAGTATTTCTTCAAACCAGATAAATAAACAGATTCTTACTTGGTGTAATTTTTGTTTAGAAATAGAAACTCTTTCCTGAAGAGCTGCCAATGCTGGCCTTACAAAGGAATGATGAGAGGTTTAAAACTGTCTGTGGGACTGCATTTTCAGGTTGAGATGTGAGATTTTCCTCTCTAATTACATGTATTTTACTATAATAGATACTGATAAAAAGAAAAATCTCAGGTTGTTGCCATGCAATTACTGATGTATATGCTGTATTCATCATCATTAAAGATTCGTAATAGCCACTAACATTTAAAACTATAATAATCGTGCTGTTTTGTAAATAGAGGATTTGAACGCTGTAGATTTAGTGCCATTTAGTCACAGTGGTGTGATCAAGTTCCCATTGAGTTCTGGCAGGAAAGGCTTTGGCTGGAATGGCATTATGTGGAGGGAACTGTTGGAGACGAAGTACACTGGGCTTATAGGACTTCCTGTAAGTAGAGTATGTACCTTGATTCAGTGGGATTGGTGTTTGCTGTCGGTTCTATCCCAGGAGACTAAATAAAGGCCTTCTTCATTCCCTTTTGTAGGTAAAGTGATCTCAAAAGGTTTAACATCTCAGCCTGATTTGGACCCTCCAGAACTGTCAACATTTTGGCAGTTACTTTGGAAAAAAGCGACTTTGCAGCCTGAATTAACAATTCACATCTCTGTTTGAGATATTTCACTGGGCTTTGAAAGAGGACTGCTAGGGGGGAAGGCTGCCAGTCTTTCCCCCAGCCTCTAACCCCTCCTCAGCCACAACCTCCAATTAAGCTCAGAGGTTCTCCCCTCTGTGGTCATTTCTTGCTGGTGTGTAAAGTGATGATAAAATTAGAACCCACAATGTTTTATTTCCAGTTTTATGCCCACTCATAGGGAACAACTGGCTCAGCCCAGCTGCTTTACACCAGGACCATAGAGTCTGAGGGAATGCCTTTCAGCCAGTCAGATGGTTTCAAAGCTTCCACTCATGTCGCTGAGGCTGTTTGGCTGCGTGTGTCATTTAGGAAGACTAAATGGCAACATATAAGCATAAATCAGGGTGTTCAACCTGTAGCTCTAGAGACACAAGAAGCTCTTCAGTCCTTTTTCTATAGTGGAGCAGCTTAAAACAATTTTTGAGCAAAATTATGCAATTGCTAATACAAGCACCAAATTTAGATCAATGACTCTCTAGGGGATATGTAGTAAATCTGTCCAAGGGTCCTGTCTCTATGTGATTTGTACATGTATTGTTCTAAGCATGTGCAAAAATCATTCTGTCATTGTATTTCTAAGTAACTTCTGGAGCTTAAAGACATTTAATGTATGTGTTACCACTGGTTATAATGGTCAATATTATTTGTTAATATCTTAATAATATATATTTTTTTACCAAATACATTTCCATTTTGTTAGCAACATTAGCTAATGAGCTAACAGTGGTTAGCAGTAGTTGTAAGCTAATGTAAGAGTGAGGGAAGTTTTTCCAAAGCTTTAAAGTTTTGGGCTTAGTTTATGAAATGATTTGAACACTTCCTTGTTTTAGTACTTTTGTATGAATACCTTATCTTTTTAATTTGTCTAGCTTGTGTGTTTATTATTTGTGCCCTATTTCAGTGAGCCAGAGTACACTGGCCAGTCTGCACATAATAGAAATGTGTATTCTATGGTATTTTGAAATATGAGCATGGAAGAATCCTAAGAACAGGAACCTAGAATAGACCTCCAGTTTAAAATTGATTTCCCTTGTGGCCATTTGCCAGTACTGCACTCTGGCAGAAAAAGCGTTTTCCATATAAAGCACAATGATAAAAGACACATCTGTAAAGCTGCTGACAGGACAGCTGCACAAAAAGGTTGGAAATGACTCTGTAAATGATCAGTTCTTATAACATGGAGGGTTGAAATGTATTAATTTGTCAAAAAATAGGAAGGGGGGCACTAGTATGCATGTGTAGTGGGCCGCCTAACACGGTAGTAATGTGGAAATGGATTACTTTTTGTTTCGGTACCGGTGAGCAACTTTCCATCGGGAATGAATGGTCGTCATGTTGTCATGTCCAGTTCTGGCTGTAGAAGAACATCCTTGAATATGAGAGACAGGAAGTAGTATCCTCTCACATGGTTGGACCAAATCTGGTAGGAATGAAGGATTAATAGGAACACATAAAAATCCAGCATGGTGTATATTTTATATAATTGTTTCCATTGGGTTTAAGATTAAAGTGCAGTGTCTTTGTAAAGATTTGACAAGGGTAAATACAACTTTACTGACTGTTTGGCTTATGCTTGAGTCATCTGTGGTCACATACAGATTTCTGCAGGATTTCTCCATTATATAGGGCACTGGTTTTCAGTTTGATTGCTCTGCCCACATGCAGAGGCAGCAGGAGAAGAGGTACATCAGGTGCACGTCATGTCCGTGTATGTGAGCTGCACAGTGGCTCACCTCTTCAAACCACGCCAGGGCCAGGGAAGTGTGCTGGTTTGGTTGTACTCACATTACTTCAAACTGTGCTTTAGGAGTGAAACACAGTTAGGCACAGTGCGGCTTGGCACTGTGAGAACACTAAAGTAACTGAGTTAATGTCAGACTGGTCAAATGATCACATTAAATGTATTGAAACACACTTTTATTTTTCTTTCTTTTTATTAATATTTATCTTTATACATGCAGAAATACACACAACCCATGTTGTTTTATGGAATAATGCATATTGCCTATATCTATCATATAAATAAATATAATTGTTGCAGTACGTCCACTTCTACATGGTCGCGTGTCTGCAACACACTGTGCCTCTGAGATACCAGTCGTTGGTCTATTTTTTTTTTTTTTTTTACTGCATAGCTCTTGGAGAGTCACCATGTCACATTTTGTGTTTTGCATCATAATTTTCTCTCCTAGCCATGACACTATCATCAGCTTGTA
>JAQQAE010007579.1:0-15779 GCA_029823295.1 Pseudamia nigra | reverse complement strand
AATGACGCAGAGAGATCCTTTAATCCTGCTTTTGTCAGAGTCAAATAAGACAGAAGCTTGGCCACTGGGGACCTGATTGGCTCCATGAAGCTTTTCCACATGGATACATGTGATTCTAGCTGAAAATACCAAGCCAATAAATTCTTCCTGAGTCACTCAAACGTTTTATTTGGATCCACTAATAAGTTCGATGATCCATCTTCAACTTGACATAATCCCAACAAATCACTGCCGTGCTGGCGTTTAATTGACATGTTGCTATAGCAACAGGTCACTAGTGATGTCAGACCCTCACATGTTCATAGTTATACATGACATACCCACAGCTGCAGTCGAGTGCAAGTGTTTACACCAACATGTCATGACTTTACTGCATCAGTAAGCTAGCGGCTAATGTTAGCATCCCACGAGTCCCCCGGCATGAACACGCCACAACCCTGCTGCCAATGTCATCCAGGAAGTGGACCCAATTGACCTCAAAACGACCCTTCACACTAATGTCATGATCACTTTGTCCAGTTTAATATATACATTTACAGTATGATTAATACAGACTACGGGTGAAGGATGCCATTAAAAAAAAAAAAAAGGCTACAGAAATTCAAGGCAACAACAATCATGTCTAAAATGATGCAAGTCCACACCAAGATGTCAGACTGTTTCCATAGTTACCTTCAAATTTCACATCCACAGCAGGTTCCACATCATCCAGTGACAACCGAGGGTTGTCCTGTTCTTGCCGCATGATTACTGAAAGAGAAGAGATTTATGGTCAAGATTGAATTAAAAAAAGTTTTCTAATCAGCTACATGGGAAATTAAGCCATTCCAGGAACCAAGAAAACTGTTGCAGAGCAAGCCTGTTGCTTTAAGTGGGTGTGACTTCATTAAAGTGTGTGAAACGTAGCCTGCCATGTTTGTTGCCACAGCGCGACCTGTGACACGAGTTTGTTGCCGGTCGGGACTGAGACGCTGAACCGGCAGTTTAACAGTTTGAGGCACGAGCAGAAAGACGTCAGAATGCAGAAGCCGTCTGGAGCGAACAAACGAGGCCGATTCTCGTAACCGAGGTTACACTGTACACGTTTAGCAGTTAGACACTGAAAGTACAGAGCCAATCAATACATTCCATTTATATTAAGGTTGTCAAAACTAACATGTTAATCTGAATTTAAACATTAACGCACACCATCCACAATTACACCAATTGACAGATTAACCACCGATTCCTGGTAAAACAAGGAATGTTACTGTTGACAATTTGTAAACGTCAAATATATTTTTGGATAAAAAAAAAAAGTCAATATTGAGATGAAATGACTAAATTGAGCAATATTTTCAATGACAAGATGAGAAAAGCCAATTGAGAGATTGGACGAAAAGAGCCACGGGGGGGGGGGGGTTGCTGCAGGACTGGATGGAGAATCAATCAGCACCTTATTGATCAGTGACAAACCGGTTCCTGGGAAGACGATCGAATAAAAGGATGAGAAAATGTTCACGACTGAGAAAAACATGGGACATTGTGACGATCATGTTTGACAATGATGAAAACATGACACATTTACAGAATAACCATGAGAATCTCTTTAATAAAGAGTAGTTTAGACTATTGTGTAAAATGAAATAGTACAAGAACTGCATTTAAACACTTGCCTTAAAATGTGATTAAAATTGTCTCACATTAGAAACATGCAACATTATGTTAAGGTCATGATACAAATGTGATTAATATCATGTAATTTTTACATGTTAAATCTTAGATTAATGTTGTGAAATTACATGATCTTGATAAGGTGATTAAACTTTCTGGTCCATTTGACCCACACCACTAACATGAATATTTACTGCTTAAGTCCATTTAAACACAAGTTTAAGTCTTTACACATTTTGAAAGAAATGACATTACTGATGAAAACAATGGCGCAAGTGTTTAAAAAAAAACATTCCAGGGGTTCTGTTAATTTCTACAAACGGCTGAAATTTACTTCAGTTACACAAGTTTAAACAAAAATGCACATTTTAATGCAAGTCGAGTGTCTGCGTCACCTTATGTCATAAGTGTTTTTACTGAAAATGAAAATGTGGGCATTAACTGGTGAAACTTGATCCAGTGTGATCAGACAAAACTTTAGTCTTTTAACAGCCCAAACCAGTTACACGTGTACATGTCTGCGTCTTCCAGCTTCTCAGTGAACACCTACACAGGTGTTCAGTGGGCGGGACAGACAAGCAGGGCAGCCGCCAATCAAGGCCCGAGTCACCCAGGAAACAACGACAAGATGAAGGTATAAAGTACAGCTCAGTGAGTCACCGTCCAGCAGAACTAAACGACTTAGTGTTTTCCTGATCTAGACTCAACTATACGCTTTGTGAAAAAGGAAAGTTTTCACAGAGTGTGTCTGCATCCCGGACCCATGTTGCAAGTCGATTCCTCAGGAGAGGAGCCTGGCAACTGAAGGCTCTGCCTCCCAGTCTAGTTCTAGAGATTCTAGGAACCACAAGTAGACCTGCACTCAGAGCGCAGAGTTCTGATTGGTTCGTGGGGAACAAATGAGGTCTTTGATCTAGGACGGAGTCTTGCAAGTTAGGATTTTAAATGAGTCCGAACTTGCAGGTAGACGATAAAGAGAAGCTAGTATTGTAAAAATACGATTCTCGTGACTCCGGTTGGAACATTTTGGATCAGCTGGATCCGTCCTCCCAGTAGCGAGTTACCGTAATCAGACTAGATGTGACAGATGCATGGAGTAATTTCTGCATCTCCTTGAAACAGTACATTCATAATTTTGGCAACATTACGAGATGAACGGAGGCCGTTGTGGACGTTTATGCAAACTGAAGGATAAATCCTGATCCATCTAGATTAGTGACATTATGGAGCAAACCTAGAGTCATTAAACCAAGAATAATTCGTTTTTTAATTCAGGTTATTTTTTCCTGCAATATTTGTTTTAATTTTCCCTTCACATACTGTCCATTTTTCTTGGAATATTCATGGTCATGACTTTCTAAAATGAATCAAACCCTCACGTCACTGCAGGTTTTACTCAGAATGAAGGAGTAGAAGTGAGTGAACATGGACAGCGGTGAGTAGAGTACACAGTAATCGAGTACATGTATGGTTACTTGTTACAATGCAACTGGAAATACTCAACTACTCCAGTAACTTCATAACATGGAATTTATTAAAGTACAATATGTTCAAGTCAGAAATCTTGTTTCCTTGAGTTTTATTTTACATTACAGTTGAATTATTTTATTTTTTTTTAAATGTTGATCAGTTTCTTCACTTTAAGATTCAGATTTTCCAATTCTTTTACTGGACTTTAGTCAGTTTTACATCCAATTGATGATTATGAATTTAGTTTTTACTCTGACAGATGTCAAACAAAATGTAACAGTCTGTTAAAGACACATTTGATTTTATGTAGGATTTATTGCATAATGAATTCGTGTAGAAGGCTGAGGAAAAATAGAGAATCCTCATGCATTTACTAAACCCAAATAATGAAGCTACATTTTTTGCTCCATTTACTTTTAAACTATGTTTTTTAGTTTGTGACGACGTGTTAAATGAGTCATTGTATGTTTGAGTAAAAACAGAAGTTTTGGTTAATTTTCCTCACAAGTTAAGTGATTTTGTCTGTGCATCTTGCAAAATTCACTTTGTAGAAAAGCCAGTAAAATACAAAATAAAAAAAAAAATCCAAATTTAAAATCAGTGACATCATTTAAAAAAAAAAACACACATTTTAAATGCTGCCTGTTATGATTTAGTGTGGAATAGTTTAGCTGATGAGCTAAAGGAGTAATTCCATTTTTATTTTAAGAAAACAGTTCAAGTATGCAATTTTGGATGGATATAAAAACCAAGTCTATATTTAAGTTATGTGAGATCTTTAAAGAATCAATTGAGGTTGATGATTTGCTTGTTTGTTTCAAAAGGTAGATAGGATATTCTGATAAAATAAATAAATAGGGTAGGCAGAAAATAAGCTGTGGCTTCAGCCTGTACCTTTTTGGTTTACATTTGTTTTTGTGCAAAGCATGAAATGTTTGTTGCATTTTGTCTTATTTTTTGTGACCAAATAAACTTATTTCAAACTCAAACATGACTCACATCCACTAAATGGTCGGGTTTTACTGGCAACATTTGTCTTTAACCACCTCGACTGACACAGGTGAGTTTTACCTTGTGTTCGACACCCGCAGGAGATCATCATCATCACCATCATCATCCGCAGCGTCAACCTGAGGACAGACATGAACCGAAGCAGAGGTTTAACATGCGAGGAAAACCACAGAAGAACCAAGTCAAACAAACAGGCGGTAAAGAAGAAGAAGCGGGCGGCACCTCAGACGGAGTCCGGACGCCATGTTGGGCAGCTGCAGCGTTGCACCGCGGCCACAGGCTGGAAACGACCCGATCAGGACAGACAGAGCCGGAGAACGGAGACCAGGCCCCGGCGGTGCTTTTCACTGGGCTCCGGCTCCACCAATCAGCAGCTGATGTGGCTCAGGTGTGAGGCCCACGTGGCAGGTGCTCACACTGGAGCTGATTGTCTCCACGGCAACGGAAGGTTCCATTTGGAAAGGACTGAGACAGGAGAAAAATGCTCCAAACTCTACTAATAAAAACCCTGAAAAGTGTCGTTTGGATTTTACTGATTTGCGTCATTTTGATTTTTATTTTGTTCATTGTTTCCTCTTTTTGTTTCTGACATTGTTTATTGATTATTTTGTTCATTTTACTTCATATTTTGTCTGTTTTTCTTTTAATTTTCTTGATCATTTATGCTATTTATGTTTTAATGTCATCAACATTCTTAGTTTTATTCATTTTGTTTTTCTTTCACATTTGTGACATTTTCTGATAAAGTCATTTTTGGTCTTTTTTGCTTCTAGCATTGATCATTTTCTTGATTCTTCTGATCATTTTTGCTCTGGTTTCGTCTACTGCTGTGGAATCTTCTGCAGATTCTTCTGTAGAATATTTTGTAGAATATTTTGTGGAATCTTCTGTAGAATCTTCTGTCGATTCTATAGATTCTTCTGTAGATTTTTCTGTGGATTGTCCTATTATTTTGGTCATTTCTCTTCTTTTTGGTATAATACTGTGAACATTCTTCATCATTTTGTTTCATTTTCTTGAATATTTTTGCATCAACTCTCACCATTTTACTGCTAATGCCAATAATTCTGCTGACGACAGAATGGACTCGTTGAGACGTGACACAGATTCGCTCAGGAGAGCAGGGTCGCTGGAAGACCCTCTGGGACGACCCCGGACGACCCCGGCCAGGAGACCACCCCCACCACCACATACGGTAAAAACATGTTCCACACATCAATTAACACCACAGAACTTTATTCATTTCAAATTTCACAGCAACGTCAAGCAAACATCAGACACATCACGTTCACATCTCGACACTACGGCCTTAAATCCACGTAACGCAGGAGTTTACAGAGAATAACTGGGATGAAAAACAATATCCACTATTATTTTGGTCGTCAAAGGTACCACCGTCCTTCGTCTGGAGTAGGAGCGTAACGGTACGTCTACTCAGATGTTTGGCTGCAGTAACATCTCACATGGTGACGATACGAAGCCGTCTGCTCCGATGGATGTTAGCGTCTACGCTGATCCGCTGAAGAAGAAGAAGAACCGGCGGCGTGTGATGCTGTAAAATCTTGATAGAGATGATGTGATACTTAGTAGGAAACAGCGACGCATCATCAGCGATGAAGGAAACACATCATCACCTATGTGTGTGTCGCCTCAACATGGGGACGTAACGGTCCTTTAACACTTAACACAAAAGGGTTATTATATTTCACCATACTCATATTTCATCCTTATGTAGGTAAATATTTCAGTGTTAGTAAAAATAATTCATTTAGATTTATTTCAACTGGCTGAACAGAGTGGTGCCCCGGCTAACGAACGAAATTCAGCTACCGAGGAAAAAATTGGCCAAAAATTTGAACCGGCTGACAATAAAAATTCACTCAACAAAAGAAGATAGAGACCCAGAAGTGAACTATCACCCGGATGTAAAACAGTCAACACAATAACGTGAAAGCTCCCGCGGGATGTAATAGGCCGAATGCTAACCACGAGTAGCTCGATGTCTCTGCTACAGAGCTGCCTGCTCCTTAACAGGGCTGCGGCCTGGGTGTCAGGCTAACAACACTCCAGCGGCGTTAGCCACCTCCGGAGCATGGCTAGCTTACGACGGCAGAGGCTCCAGCTGGACCGAGATGGACGTGTGCAGTGTCCACGGACACACGACCAAGTCATAAACCAAGGTAAGAATATATTCAAAATCATTTTTTGAACTAATTTCAGTCATTCCGTTTCAGATAATTAACATAACTTCCTTTTCAAATAATTATAATGAATAAATGTGCAGGTCGGGGTGTGTTTACATACTTTATCTGGGAGTTTGTCGTGGGTCCACAACGGATTCATTGGTTTTACATGTGTCTTATGGAAAAACTCGCTTTGGCTAATGAATGATTCGCGCAATGAACGTGATGCTGGAACGGATTAAATTCATTAGCCGGGGCACCGCTGTATATGATATGACCGTCTGAATAGTCGAGATTTAATCAGAAATTTCAACCATAACCATCTACACTTTGACGTTGTTACGTTGGTTTCTATAAATTAGCTGCGATGTTGTGAAAACAGCAAATAGTTTTTCACACCACGGGGCCCGTTATGTCTTTAACCGAGTTGAACATTGGAGGAATGTTTAGGCGTCTCTGCAATGTTTTGCCTCGTGCAGCTTTTTTTTTTTTTTTGCGTTTTGTCGTATGTTTTTGTCTTTTTTGCATCATTTCCATTATTTACATTCACTCACAGTTTTAATAACTGAAAATCATCCTTTAAGCTACAAATCAATTAGAATTTGGTAGTGACGGTGAAAAATGTGGACTGATTATGACGTTACAGGGCATTAAATGAACATTAAATGCGACAGGTGAAGGTGAGTCTGTTGGGCGTCTGTTAGCATTAGGAGTCTGTTAGCATTAGCAGTCTGTTAGCTGAGCTTGAGGCCGAGGCAGAGGGCGAGTTCATTCTTCTGGATCATCCCGTCTCCGTTCAGGTCACAGTGGGTCAGGAGGACTTTACGGAACCTGTCCAGGTCTGTACCACTGATGCTGGGCTGGAGGAGGAAGAGGAGGAAGAGGAGGAGGAGGAAGGTCAGGTTAACGGTTTACACATTGTCTTGGTTACCATGGTAACTGCAGGTGGAGGTTTGATGCTTGTTCATGCAACCATTTCTGCAAAGGAACAAAACAAACAAAAAGAAAAAGAAAGTCAACAAGAATGAGAAAAAATGGAAAAGTACAAAATAAAAAAAATCACCACATATGATATTAAATGAGCAAAAATAAACACAAAAAGGCTAAAGAAGCAACAAAATGAACAAATATGAAGAGAAAAAATATTAATTAATCTCTGAATGATCAAAGGGATGAACAAATAACCAAAGAAATGAACAATGATCAAAAATGTGTCATTACATCAAAGGGCTTTTTCAAGACAGAAATAATCAACAAAATGAATAAAAATGAACAAAATCATCAAGAAAATGTACAAATAATAAAGAAAATGAATAAAATAAACTAAACAGTCCATAAATTTTTATAAAAATGAACAAAATCATGAAGAAAATTAATACAAATGAGCAAAATAATTGAGAAAATGAATAAAAAAACGAACATATGAACAAAGTAATTTTTGTTATTTATTTATGGATTAGTTTTTTTTTATTTTTTTTTTTACCTTGACCAGCTCCATCATGTCTTTGACGAACCCGTCCACCTCCGGACCCTCTAGCGCCCCCGTCTGACTCTGGACAAACACACCTCAGTCAACGTCTGCATCCAAACAGTTCATCAGAACACGTCACGTTTTCTAAAGTCTACGTTTACAACAACGTACGACCTGGGATGGAAAAAAATTACAGGTCATTTTTACAATTTATTCATTTTACGCGGTGAGAGACTTGTGTAGTTTATGGACCATCTATGTGTTGCCACAACAGTATGGTCACATTTTACTGTGTGTGTGTGTGTGTGTGTGTATACATACTGTATACGTATAACCTTCTTAAGATCCAACAGTGCAAAATGTACATTCTTGCAATTTTTCAACTGGTCTTAAAATTCTGATCAGGAATGTATGTACGTATGTATGTATGAATGAATGAATGAATGAATGTATGTATGTGATGTAAGAGTGAGTCACGTCTCCAACGGTGAGTTAACTCTTCAAAACTTACAACATCATAGTGGGCAAAAATCTTCTCAAAGTCCCTCCTCCGGTCGTCCAGACTGCACGCCTAAAAAATAAAACCACACGATAAACCAACCACACGTTAAACCAACCACACGTTAAACCAACCACACGTTAAACCAACCACACGTTAAACCAACCACAAACTTCAAACTTACGTCCATCTTAAACTTCAGTAAGAAGTTTTCTTTTAAGGCCAGAATCCTGGAGA
This sequence comes from Pseudamia nigra, assembly GCA_029823295.1. Taxonomy (NCBI): domain Eukaryota; kingdom Metazoa; phylum Chordata; class Actinopteri; order Kurtiformes; family Apogonidae; genus Pseudamia; species Pseudamia nigra. Next base: position 7,255 of record JAQQAE010007579.1, on the reverse strand, counting down.
CGACGAGAAAGTTTATGATCAGAAAACACAAAGTCAGAAACAGAAGCAGGATACGATCACATCACAACTCAAACACCCACACGAAGTTTGTTTCTTTTAAATTTAGTAAGTTTTCTCTTCAAATATATTTCTGTCCACATCAAACCTTTGGTATAAAAGACATTTATTATTATATTATACTGTGTGTTTTTTAGTGAGGAAACAGTACATGTGTGTCATAAAGTTCAGCATAAACAGACACTGTTTTTATAATAAATATATTTAGGTCTGTCAAACGATTATGAAATTTTTGATCTGATTAATCACAGGGTCACTGTGGATTAATTTTGATTAATCACAATGAATACCCATGTTATTAATCTAAATTAATCACATTAATACCCATTTGTTGTTTTTCGTTTTGTGGCAGTAAAAACACTCATGACATAAGGTGAAACAGACACTGGACGAAAATGACTTATTTTCCATTAAAATGTGTATTTTTGTTCTAATTTAAACTTGTGTAATAAAGTAAATTCCAGCTGTTTTGTAGAATTGAACAGAACCTCTGGAACGTTCTGATCTATATGTTTTTGATTCATTGTTTACATCAGTAACTAAGTCATTTGTTTCAAAATCTGTAAAGTCTTAAACTTTTACATTTAAACTGACTTTGAAGCAGTAAATACTGAAGACGTCGTCAGTGACGTGGGTCAAATGGACCCGAAGGTTTCATCACTTTTTCCTTCATATATGAGTTATTGTGCGTTAATCGCATGAATTGTGTTACAAATTTTAATCTAATTAATCATGCAAATGGATTAATGTGGATTAATGACAGTCCTAAACATATTATATGAAGAACATGTAAAACTATTGTCATTTTTCTTGAATTGCTCTTATCTCCAGTCGAACTTTTGACGCAGTAATGTGTTGCTTCACGTTTCCGATCGATCGAGCGGCTGACGATGTTCACTCGCTGGACAACGTTTCATTTTTCAACCAATAGCAGCGTGGAGGGCGGGGTTGGGCGCCTACAACCATCGCCTGGTTGGCTCAGGGACAGGAAGTACCAGCGTTTCCTTGACAAATCAATGCTTCAGAACGTAATGATGTATGCGTGCGGACTACGGAGGCCCTGGAGGTCCAAATGAGAAACCTGTGGTGTCATTGGAAAGCTGAGAATGTTATCTTTCTGTGAGTTTATTAATCAAAGCATGTTGATACAACCAGCAGTTCAAAACGTATTAAACAGTTTAGAACATTAAGTATTTTTGGATTATGGGGGTGGTCTCACTCTTCATTTCTGTTCCTCTTTGGTCATTTGGGTGATTTATTATTTCGTTGGTATTTTGCCTTGTTGGTCGTATTCACGTGATTTTTGTCGACCGGCGTTACCTGGCCAGGTCGTTCAAGTCCAGTCTGCCATCTTTGTTTTTGTCAAACATCTTCATCTGCAAGAGAACGAAACAAAAGCTTGGGTTTAAACCGAACGTCAGCCACATTCAGCTCACGTGTGACTGAACATGCCCGTTACCATGGTATCCGTGTACTCGTCCAGTTTGGCGGGGGTGATCGACTTCCTGTGCTGGAGAAACAAATCCTGAAGGAAGCCCTGAAGGGACAAAATGAGGAAAATGAGGAAACGCAACCCTAAGACCAACGGACGACAGATTTTCTCTTTAAAAATATTCAAAGTAATATTCATCCAAGAAGCTAAAGCAAAGAGAAGACATTTATTGTGTAGAAGGAATGCATTATTATCTGCTGTGTTTATGGTTCTTTTTCCTCTTCTGTACTGATTTAACTGAATTTCACACCTCTGGACTTTGAGAAAACACTTGCAAATTATACAGGAATGTGTGTCTAAGTTTGGGAAATAGTGTGTTTTTAAATTTCTTTCTGATTCAATGAACGATGGCAAAAAAATGCAAAAACTGCCAAAATTTCCCTATGTATTTCCTACAGAAGACATAGTCAGAGCTGGAGCCCCTGCTTTTCCCTCGCCCGTTTATCATTACTTCACCCTGATTTGGGATCAGGATGAACTTTCACGGACGTGAATTGCCATGGCAACTGCCATGGAACAGTGACACCATGGACACGCAGGCGGGAGGCGTCCTAACTTTCTTATTGGGACTGATAAGGCCACACATGCATCCAATTTGACATGATTACACCCCACAATACACATCCAAGGCTCTGAAAGAGTTTTTTTTCTATGTGCCATAATTACACTCCCTTAGGAGCCTAGTTTTTTTTACTATCCCAATGTTTTCCCTCCACCTTTCCACTGTTTCCCCCCTCCTAAGACTGTCTACGGGAACATGGTTCAAAGTTCAAACAGGTCACAAAACGTGACACCTTCGGGGTCAGTCAGTGTTTTGATCTCTGGTTTTGACAAAATTGCATTTCAAATCTGAGGTGATTTCAGAGACTTTTTTGGGTTTACAATGGGAGTCCGACCGAACTGGGTCTGGTCAGCGTTCTCACCATCAGCGAACTGCACCGGAGTTCAGATGGAGGCGTACCGAACCGTACCGAGACCACCTGGTTCTTTAGTCCGGACCAAATCAAACTGGTCTGGTTTCACCCCAGCCCAAACGGACCGAACTTGCAGGTGTTCCGGACTCTGTCCGCTCGAAACGGTCCAAATGCCGTAGGTGTGAAAGCAGCGTCGGAGCGGGAGTTTGACCACATGGAGACAGTCTGCGTTTAACCGGAGACGGTTTACAACACGGTCACAATATTTACCAGAAAAGTCGTCATATTTGTCCTATTTCCGAAAATCTGCCCAGTGACTTACAGAATTTACATTTTTTAAAAATGATTTATTGAGATAAAAGTCGAGGTGTCTGTTCAACTCCAGTAACTGTCACTTCATTATAAACTTTACCATTCATTTTAATGGTAGAAATGTTCCATTCCTCTCAAAATGAAAACAAACAGTTGCCTCTAATTCAACCTTACATATAAAACCAGAAAATGTTCAATCTGTGAAGCGATGGCGTGGGATTGATGAGTCAAAATAGTACAGAAAGAGTTAAACAAACTATTCAGTGGAGAAGTGATCAAAGGATCAAAGCACCGTCGTTGCCATGGTGATCGCACGTTCCGTTAGAGTTTTGCATTCATTTCCTACGGAAAAAAATGTCAAAAAAGCTTAATATTTTAACAATAATAAAGGTTAGAATTATGAAAACCAACATCAGAGATGAACTGAATAAGATGAACAATGTGAAGTTTGAACGGTTTGAATCCGACATGTCGGAGCAGCTACACAACAAAAACGTACAAAGTGGGCGAAGAAGATTAAAAACTGAAGACAACCATAGTGGGATTGATGCATGACTCAGCAATCCCACTAATTATTTTTACTGTCGTTACCGTAGCTATCGAAGTCCACGTTTACTGTGGTTACCATAGCAACCATAGGACCTGCACTCTGTTCACACGGTACCATGGCAACTGTGCAGCTTTGACTCAAAGGACGGTGTGTGATTTCTCTGGCCCATAAGTCGTACTGTTTATTCCAGCCTATTGCTTTGGACCCGGTTCTGTCTTTGTTTCAATGAAACATTTGGGCGCAACTAGAATATTTGCGACCTGCTTAGACACTGCGTGGAATTGCTGTGTGTGGGCAGATATGAACCACAAACATGGCTGAAACTTGCCAGCAGTTCCACTAATTAACATTTTACGGAGACATTAGGGTTTGGTTTCAGGCAAAACATTTCAAATACCACGATGAATCACTTGGTCGGTCCATCAATACAAAACAGTACAAGATAAACACATGTACTCTTCTTGTACACGGAACTCTACTGAAACACAAGTGTTTAGACCAGTCAAAATGGAAGGTGGCGGCGTACTGATCCCACAAGCGGAGCTCCACGACACACTACGACCAGTCATCGGTGACTTTTGGAACCAGGTTCTTGAGCTGGACCTGTCAGAAAGCGAAGCCGGGGATATTTTAACCGAAGCATGTGTGTGCATGGTGAAAACCATGTACTTGTGCATTCTTCAATGCATTAAGGACTACGTCCGCACATTTAAGCAAATCCCGTCTGTTTCAGACGCTCAGGTCAAAAGCAGTCTTCAACAACTGGCCCCAGAAATGTTACCAGAGGTGGACGAGTGCCCTTCTGTGGAAAAGTTAAATTCTGTCCTGGTAAAGGAGGTCACTGAGAGGATTAACTCCACTCTGAGTAACAGCGTCGTTGTTGGCGACGAGCTAATCGTAGTGGTGGACGTGCAGCCGTCCAGAAAAAGACTCTATCAGATGGTCCGACACACTAAGAACATCCTGCAGAAATGGAAAACAATCGCAGGGAAGACGTCCAGACAGGAGTTTGTGGTCATGTCCGTGAAAAGTGAACTCGAGGATTCTGACGACAAACTGGACTGGATTTATGACAGGGTCAAAACGATCCTGATTAATGAGCAGACCAACGAGACCAGCCCCATCATGCCTACAGACATTTTGGGTGAACATTATAAGGTCTTCGAGTTAGACACCAGGGAAGAGGCTGATGACGTGATGTTACACCTCCTGCCCATCATCATTTCCTTGTCAGAGCTGGTAGAAAATAAAGCAGGTGCAGAGGTGGAGCAGCTTCACATAAAGACTGGTTTACAGAAAATACAAAGCCATTTGAGGGCTTTCTTTTTCTTTCAGTTTGCTAAAGTGTCTATTTTAAGTTTAATTTCGAAGGTCAGACGTCTCTGTGGCGTCTCAGAATATCCTCTGCCGCTGAAGTTGATTTTTGAAAAGTCGATAAGCATTTTGAAGGACAGGCTGCGTCCGATGAAAAAGGCTGGTTTATGTAACTATCAACGACTACAGGAGGAGCTTTCAGCCACGAAGCGGGGACCCCTTTCCCGGGAGTTTGTTAATTTGATTCATCATCAGATAGAGTCATCCCAGGGGGTGAAGCTGTCTGCAATGGACATAAATTTAATCTGGACAGAGGTGGATAATTTTATGAAGATGATGTGGAACTGGCTGGAGACACAGATCCTCAAAAGCCTTGGGAGGAAAGACGCTGTCAATAAAACGCTGTGTCGAATTCAGCCCCTGCTGAATTCACCAAGTGTGACTGATCAGGAGTGTGTCACGGACACAGAAACAAAACTGACGCCTGACTGCCTTCTGCCATCTGAGATACAGTTCACGGAAACAGAGTCGTCGATTACTGAATCTGACAGCGAGGCTCGTCAGTGGAATAAAATCAGCTACTCGCGTCTAATTGTGGAGCTGATGAAGCCCATTACAGAACACCCGCACCTGAAGTACGAGTACACATTCAAACTCAAAAACTCCCTGCTGGACAAACTGGTGGCAGAAATTTCCGGTTGTGAAATTTTTGTCAAACCAGAAGCTCACCGCATCAAGTCCGTGGCCCAGGCCGTGAGCAAAGACCTGGGCATCAGGAAAATGAACGGCGTGGCTCTGATGATTCACCTGGACACGCCGGGGGCAGTCGACGCCTTAATCACCAGCATCAAACAACATCTGGTGAGACCAAAGAAAAGGAGCCTCCTGAGATGTGCCTGGAAGTTCTTCCATGAGCCGTTCCACAGATTTTTCAATTTATTTTTAATTTTCATTTATACTACTATCTTATTCCCTTGTGGGAAATTCATCCTGCTGCCGCGTTAACAGTGCACAGCGCATGGTTTTTGAGTGCAGGGGAGACCGGAGTACCCGCAGAAAACCTGGGAGACCATAGAAGTCCACACTGAAAGGCTCTGTACCGACCCCAGAACACAAGCATCCAGAATTTATCCACACAATCCCTGGCTTCTCGTGTCCACAGGCCAAAGTGTCCTTGAGCAAGACACGTTGCTCCCAGTGAGTGTCACTGGTGTGTGAATGGAAACCAGTGGAAAGCACTTCTCTCTCCCACCATGTCTCGCAACTAGAAATAGTATCGTCTGTCTATAAAACTGTGATAAGTTCACCTCTGCATAACATTGAAAAAAAAAATCCTGATTTAAATGATAAACATGTTTAGACCGACTTCTTGCACCATTTGATACTGAAAAATAAACTTAAATAAAATCAATGAATAATAACAAATTGACATTCAGTTCAACATTAAGTCAGGAGCACAGTATATGAAACACTTTAACCTACAAAACAAAAATGAATAAAACAATTTGTGCTGATTTTTTCTTTTTTTTATCGAAATGAGGACGTCAGGATTAATCATAGACACGAGCGCAACTTAATGTCAAGTAAAATTCCTTGTATGTGTAAAAGCATGTTTGGCAATAAAGTTCATTCTGATTCTGATTCTTAGACTGTTTATATAACTGGATAAAGTGACCGTGATGTCACCCATTGGTTTGTGAAGGGTCATTTTGAGGTCAATCAGGTCGTCACTTCCTGGACGACATATTGGAGCCAAAAACAGGATGTGACCATATTTGGACGGCAGCAGGGCTTACGAAGTGGGGGCTCATGGGAAGCTAATACTAGCCGCTAGCTTTCTGACGCGGTAAAACTTCACCACACAGTGTCAAACAAAGTCACGTGACATGAACAAGTTCCCTGGATAGGTAGCGAAACGTCTTCAGTCCACACAGCCAGTCCAGTCACCAGAAGAAAACCACACGCCTCGGATGCGACGACCTGGACGACCTGGATGACCACGGCACCAACGTAGCGCCCTGATGCCCTGAGTCCTGGGGGACTTTGGGATCTGAAGTCCTTCATCATGTTGAGCTGGATTTGCTGAAGGACCTGGGTCTCAGAGCGAATTCTTCAGGGTGGGTCAAAGGCACCATGGTTGTCTGAAAGACGTCCAAACAATGCCACCAACGTGGCTGGGGTTTTCCAAAGGGTCAGGATGGCCTTCCTCTGACTTTGGGATCAATAAAGTACGTATCTATCCATCTGAACAGGACTCTGGTCTGGTGGATGATTGACACGGACTAGATGGTCTGTGTTGGTGAAATGCTGGTCTGTGTTGTCAGTTTCCCACGTCCGAGGACTTAAATTGACGTCTGTTGGGTTCCTGTTGCTACGACGATAGACAGCTGCTTCACAACGAGAAGAACGTCTGAGCTTCTCCACTTTCCACCAGATCCACCACATCCACACGAAATAAATACATGTAACAACAAAAATCCTACATCTTTGTTTGTTCTTGTGAATGTACTTATGCTGGAAACTGTGCTTTTTAAACTCTCTTTCCGTCTTGTGGGGGGGGGGGGGGGGGGGGGGGGGGGGGGGGGGGGGGGGGGGGGGGGGGGGGGGGGGGGGGGG